>JAZGTI010000738.1:7631-55769 GCA_036877585.1 Botia kubotai | reverse complement strand
CTCTCTCTTTACCTGAAATTATTATTTGTTTCCAAAAACTAACAACTATTTACTTTGTCTAGCCAGGGGGAACCCAAGGGCATCTTTGAATTCAACAACACACACCATATAGAGCCCATTGTGGGTGACTGCAAGTTTGTTTAAGCTAGGTTAGAATGGCCAGATGACCTCTGACCCCTGGAGCGCTACCCTCGCCCATGTCTGTTGTTCTCCGGAGTTGCAGGTTTTTGTCAGTGGCCCATGTCCACATTCTGCTCATATTGACTTCTTAAGTGATCTGTTATTGACTTGGGAGGTATAAGGCCAAATCTCTAGCAAATAGCCCTTACGTGCTTATTCACAGAACGGATGGAAGGGACCCCACTTTGGGCTTTGTTGTACCCGCTCCACCCCCGCCTCATCAAGTCTACAGAAAATAGGAAGCTATTACCAATCGGACAAGCTTAACAGAGGTCACGGACGAAGGTACAGAGGGGTCCACAGATGACAAGGAGCGAGGCAATGACCACGCAGACTGTGAAATGAACTGTTTTGTCTTCCTCTCTGCCCGGCGACTCGCCTGCTGTTGTTTTTCCTTTAAAAGGATGGCCTCTAAGTTCTCTGTGCTTCCTGTACTGTCTGATGAGATATTCCAGTCTGGGTACGTCCCCCGAGACGCGTGCTTTATGCTGTGGAACGGCTGTTAGCCGTTTGATGTTCTACCGCCATCGCTCTGAGATGCATGAAATCCCACTTGAGTACCATAGACGGCTTTTATAACCACATACACGGACAAAAATATCCACTTTCAAACCTTCGCCATGTTGGTCGGCTAATGATTCTGCCCTTCTTGAACAGTCCACAATAATAATGAAAAAAATGTTTATTACCCGAATAAACGTTTACCTGTTAAATCACAAAGAACCTCATTCAAAACAACATTATCCATGTTGAAACGCCATTCACTCATTTTAAAAATGAAACCTTTTTTACTAAAAAAACAACAGCATTTGCTAAGCAGAAGCAATACTTTCAGCTACACCTCAACACAAAGGTCTTCCTTGTCTTGCCGCTGAAAATAGAGGCTCCTTCATCGGCTCATACGCTTAAAGCAACGAACAAAACAAAACTCGCTCAATGAATCTTTCTAACAAACAGACCTGTCTGTGCTGCCCGGGCCCATGTGATTAACCCTGCGTGATGTATACAGGTCAGTCCAGGGGCCAATCTTAAACTCCAAGACAGATTTAGAAAAACAGTCGTGGATTGCTTTGCCACTCAGGTGCGACTTCGAGAGCAAATACACATTTAGTGAAGCACATCAGCCTGCAGTAAAGCAAACACATCCAAGCAGACGGTAAAGCTCTGCCTTTGACTATAACACACATTTAAATATCGGCCACTGTCGCAATACAACAAAACAAGATGGAGTATGTTTAGATAAGTTGTTTGATTTCAAATTTCTTCAAACTGGGCACGTTTCTATAGGTTCAAACAGTCTTGGGATGTAAATAATGAGAAGTCCTGCTAATGGTCCAAGTCCTGCTAAATGGGCCCGTGTTGTAGGTCCGCCTCTGAGCGGCGGTCAGGCACTAATTGGCGTTTGGAGCCATCAAAGAAAAATATATTAGCATCATGTTCAAGTATGTAAATAAAGTCAGAGTAATTTGCAACAATCAGTTTGATGGAAAACGTAAAGAGGGCCTCTGTCTCTCAAACCTCGCTTCAACTTTCGCTATATATAGACCACACAGTGACCCGCTGGTCTTTGGACCCTGCGGCCAGAAGTCTTTGTGGGGGGTCCCGATGGTCTGAGAAGGCCACGCTATTCACCATGTCAGTATGATGGTGTAGAACAGCCAGTGGTTTCAGTTTCTTCCAACCAAACACTCTGATGTTGTTGTCCCATCCGGCCGTTGCTAGGATCTTGCCATCGGCACGGATACGTAGCTGGGAGACCCCGGGATTGGTCAGCTGGACGGTGCTGTGCATCTGTGACAAAAAACAAGACTTACTCAGCATTAAGTCGACATTAGACAAGTCAGAATTAGTGATAAATCAGAATTAGTGTTTGTCAGATTAGATGGACAGAAATGTAATTTAGCCATGATAAACGCAGTTTATGAATTCAGTGCTTTAACATATTTAGTGAATTAATTATGAGATGCAAAATGAATCTTGCTTTACCTCGTGCTAATTGGCACTGCACAGAGGTTATTCAGCTCATGTGGCTAGTAAGGATGACAAAACTATTTTAAAGAAACAAACGAGCTTGTTGTTTAATGACCTGAGCGAGAGTAAATTTAAATCCATTAAAAAACAAGGTGAACTGCTTTCTCTCTCTTCCCTCAGTCACCTTTGGCTGATCTGACGATTGAGCTGCAAATGAACGGCTAAATAGCTGTTGAACCTGGCAGAGGAAATGCACGCGCGACTCCAGCGCCTCAATCATCGGCCGTAAAACATTCAAGCACGACGGGTGCGAGCGAAATGCTACGGGGATGACTATTTGGTTTGGAGTATAAACGGGGGGGGATGGTTACCTTTTGTCGCTCGCTCCCAAGGACCGTTTTGCTGAAATCTTTGTTTGCGAAGCCCTTGTTGTTTTAACAGTCTCTGGTGAATTACACTTGCAGTGAAAGGTATGGTGTCAACACGACAAGAAAACCAAATTCTGCACCGCTCGCTGGCTAAAGATTAGCCTTCCCCTGCTTTCCGTGATCTACTGTGGTCAAGAGACCAGATAAATCTCGGTAATGGGAAACAATGTGACGTATAATGAAGTATTACAGAGAGCTCATTATCTGCGGCCCCTCTCTTTCGAGGACGTTCCTGAGGTATTTCCTGGTG
This sequence comes from Botia kubotai, assembly GCA_036877585.1. Taxonomy (NCBI): domain Eukaryota; kingdom Metazoa; phylum Chordata; class Actinopteri; order Cypriniformes; family Botiidae; genus Botia; species Botia kubotai. The sequence continues at coordinate 52,940 of JAZGTI010000738.1, read as the reverse complement.
AAACGCACAGATCCTACACGTGCGCAAAGTGTGTGCGCGAGCACACGCATCGCCTCTCCACGGGAGGCATCTGGTCCCAAAGCTGGAATCGAACCGGACAGCGTAAAATTGACTTCATAAGCGTTGTCCAGAGAGACTAATGGCTCTCAAGCGGGAGAAGACAGTGAAGAATTTGTCGGCGTGCTCCTGTTTCTGCCTGGAAAATCAGAGCCATTCACTCCTGCATGTGGAAGATATAAGCCAGTCAGGTATTCTCGACCCGAGCGAATAGAAGAATGTACCAGGAAAAACCCCTAATGTCATTTTTTCTGAAACGGGAAGGGAGAAAAGCAGAACGTTTGAATACAAATCACAGGTCTTATTCATATCTGAAATCTCCAAGAATGGATGAGAATGTTGGAACATGGTAATGATGTCACCTGCGAGACACCAGTGAGAACTTTCCCACAAGGAGAAGGGCAGAGACGGGGTGGCATGTTCTGGCCAGGAGGGACGGGGGAGAAAGATGAATCGCTCCGAGCCGAGTTTGGTATGCCTGAACTAAATGCCCATCTGGTCTATATTACAGAGTTGATAATGATGGGTTAATGTGTCTATCTGTGTTTGTTATGCTTCCCATAGTTTGTGTCAGGAAAATACATTAATTTAATTAAGAGGTCACAGCAAAGCGATAAAAAAGGTAAATGGGTGTTTATAAAGCGAGAAATAATCATTAGGGGGTGGTGTTCAAAATCACGTCAAAAGAACGCACTGTGGATTCTACAGCCTTCACGATTCCTGGCTGTCTGAGACTGTTGTACACATGTAATCGTCTTGGTGTGCTGCAAATTCTGGCCGAGTCATTGTTGATGTATTGTTGAGTTTGTCATCTGGGTATCGCTTGCTCACACAAACGCAGAACGTTCAAATAGTGTTTAACTCCACACTAGACGTCTTTCAAAAGCATGCCGGCGTGTATTTCAAACACAGCCGCTGAAGAGCTCATATCATTAGCTGGAATTCGTTCTCTGTGGGTTCAGATCCTCTACAACAAACATTCGCTGCACACATCAAAGAGGTCAGTCTTTAGGAACCATCCTTCATTTTTCTGTTTCAGTATTGTTTTCCAGATGGAGATGCATACCGGACGGTCATCTGCGCACACACGCTCCTGTCAACAATTAACCAAAAAGAAACCTCGGTCAACAGGAGTTTGAGACTCTTCCTTAGTTACGCTACGTTATGCTAAGCCAATTATAAAGTTAACCATGAAAGTCTTTTGGCAGCAATGCGCGGATGAAAGCGCGCGATGACTTGTAGGTCAAGACATTTCCGCGGTTTTACTATAAGAAGGCCAATTAAAAAGGTAACTGCGATTCGTTTTTGGCAGCAACGCGACGGGATGTTCAAAGTGTGCGATGACATGCTGAGGCCGTGTGGCTCTCCGGCCCAGACTTGGCAAGGTGAACCGCCTTCTCACTGATCCAATGAAACCAGTTATCATCACTTGTCCACTTAAACCTGACGATCCAGTACAGGTGAGGGGTGTATTTGCTTTATCCTACGACAGCGTTTTACGACAAACACGCCCCTCTTAATCGCGCTCTGGATTACGACCTTTTCTTAGCCCGCGCTACCTATTTTTGAGCTTGCCGTGTGCATGCATATAACAAACATAAGCAAAAACATCTCGGCATGGAAATTGTGATATCAATACCTAATATCAGCTGCGAAAGGAATTTCAGTGAGAACCTATGAGCCATTTCTCCATACCAGAACAGCCCTGGGTATGACAGCTTGATCCAACCAGAGGGGTGCTGACAGATGCTGGATACCTGAAGCAGGGAGCCTGGTGTGCAGCAGAATGAGTGGGGGGAGTCGGAGCTGTTTAATTGAGGAGGGCAGTAGGAATGCAGGGACAGAATGTAAGGAGATGGGGAGATCCATCTGTGAGAGCTGTCAGCACTTCTCAAACAGCATGCATAGACAGCCATGCCTGATTTACACTAATCTTTACACACACACACACACACGCACGCACACATGCACACAATCTTAGCCTCTAGGATCTAGAGATGTCTGCCCACATCTGTCAATGCACAAAAGTCCGGCAAACCACCCATAGATTGCCAAAGCCAAAACCTGATTGCCAAACATCTCCTATGACAAACACACACACACACACACACGCACACACACACACACACACACACACACACACTTACTTAGCGATCTAAATGGAGACACTTAAATTTTACACCACCCACGACCTTCTATTGTTTAAATATACAACTAGTTATTAAATATCATAAGCTATCCCACACCCTAACAGAAAACTTTCTACATTTCTCCTGCATTGTACAAAAAAACATTTTATCCCCAAAAGTGTGTTTTGTCAGATTTTGCTCATGTTAGGGGAAAAAACTATATACCCAAAATATTTTCCTTTAAAATATGAGTATATAGGTGTACACAAAAACACACAGCTGTAGTCATATGCAAAATACTGACTAGCGTTTACAAGCTAAACATACAGTAATTAAATTGTTTTTTGTACAGCAGTTTCAAATTTCATCGATGTCCGATCTAAGTGGGATATAAATGAGAATTTTATTTTATTTATTTTAAACATTTTTAAGGCCATTTTAATGCCACAAAAAAAAATCAAACCATACTGACTTCGAGTGGCTCTGAGTATCCTGAAACATTACGATCAAAATGACCCAATTTAAATGATTATTCACTCTCAAATCCAATTATACATCAGTTTACGCAGACAAAAAACGTGGCGATACATCAATAACATCAAACTTCATTTCAAAACTTCAACCTGCATCACCATGTTTGGTGTCTGTATACATGAGTTGATCTATAATTTTAATAGATCTGATTTATCATCAGAATAGTTGTATCAGTTAAAAAGACCTGTAATCCATATGACTTACACTACTTATGTTCTTTCTGGAGCATTAAAGTTTAAATCCCTATTAATATTTATTCATATTTATATCTATAAAGACTAAGCAAACGTCTAAATTTCTATTGTTACACATTTTCTGAGCGCCAAGATAAAATGATCAAAATGATCAGAGGGTTAAATGGCTTCAACATGATCAATATCAGCTGCACCACAACTGATATTTAACAGCCCCTAGATTACACCCTCAGAAAGAATGCAAGAGTGTGACATCACTGTTTGTGGGCGGGGCCCCGTCTCATGGTTTGCGGGGGCCCCTAAGATCTACGGTATGCCACAGATGCAAAGTGATACACAAGCATAATCACTCTTAGTCATTTCTGTGACAGATGCAAAATTCCACCAGTACGGCTATCATATCCACAGGCGAGTGTGGGATGGACTGCCAGGCACTCTGCATGAATCGCTGTTTATCTGAACTTGATAAGAATGTTTGCTTGTCCTTCACCTCATCTGCAGCCCCGCCACCACACACATATACAGCAGCTTCTGTCAGACTACTGTCTCTTCCCCCACAGCTTCTGTCCAATGGAGTTCACTTCCAACACACCTGCCTATATGTTTTAAGCAATCTTAAACAGAGATTCTGTTGTTTCATGAAGAGATGAAGCATAGTTCAACTTGGATGGCTCATAAACATCAGCATCCTATACTATACTGCACTGTACTATACTTTACTGCACTGTACTATACTTTACTGCACTGTACTATACTTTACTGAACTGTACTATACTATACTGCACTGTACTATTCTTTACTGCACTGTACTATACTTTACTGCACTGTACTATACTTTACTGAACTGTACTATACTGCACTGTACTATACTATACAATACTGCACTGTACTATACTGCACTGTACTATACTTTACTGTACTATACTTTACTGTACTTCACTGTACTATAAATACATAGATTATAATACATCTAACCTTAAAGGCTTCCATTGGAAGCTAAACAGGGTTGGAGCTAAACAGTCCAGGAACAGGTTAAGGTGGGATTTGTGTTGCTCTCTCCTCTCTCTCGCCTCCCACTGTGAACTACTGTTCCTTTTATTACAGATGTGTTTTTTGTTTAGTTAGCAGCCTGCGAGGTTTTGATGTTTTTATTACCTCTCGCTTCGTTCATCAAGCAAGAGCGAGCGGGACGAGCGAGAGAGGCAGCCACCCGGCAGACACCCCCAGCGCTACCGCCACACAAAAATACTTTGTGGGAAGCGCTCACAGCGGCTGTCTGGACGTCACACTGCGCTGCACTCTGGAGTAATTTAAAAGTCCCGGCTGACTCCTTTTCCGAGCCGTCCTTTTCTTTTTTTTGCCCTCCCCTCCAAGAATTACATTCTAAATCAATTTTTTTCAACGTGCAAAACAAACTAAACCGTCCATACGGCTCCTATTTTGAGAACGAATGAGTAAATGCTTTTGCAGTATTATTGCAGATGCATTTTGCACGCTAGACAAAATAAGGAGGAAGGGTTTGGGAACATTTCTAATTCGTCCGCTCATGTGTGAAAAGGCTCTGGAAAGAACAACAATCCCTGCGCAGGGTGGCAGTCGGCGCTGTGTATCAGACACTTCACACAGGCTCATCGGACGAACGCGAAATATCGAATATGCGAAGTTGTGAATCATCAGAGATTCACTGCGAATCATCACCACCCAGATGAGTTTTGTTATGGAAGATAAAACATGGCTCTAGCGCTCGTTTTTTAAAAAGAATGTTGGATAAATTAGCCTGCACGAAGTATCGCGGCAAAAGAGACACAATTTGGCCTAGAACTACTGTATGACATCACAACGTGGCTGAGAGTCGGCTGTCTGAAGGAACAGAGCTACTGATTTATTATCCAAGACACCAGAGGAAAATTTATGCTAGCCAAACACTTTCCACGTGTATCAGGTGTCTATACAGCCACGTACACACTTATTAGTGTCGCTCCTCCACCAAGCATTTAAAGTGGCCATGAAACAGAAGTTGTGACTGTCTTATCTTTCCTTGTGGTGACGCGGCTTTTGGAATGTGAAAAAAACATAGAACTGAATTTTATTTTGTTCTTCAGGAGTTGATTGGCTCTCTGGAAACTGGAGGAAGAGAAACTTGCTGTCTATTGGATAGTCAATATAGTCCCGCCTTCACTGAGAGACATCCATCATCAAGACAAGACATGTTGTTTCTGGAGGCGGTTAATGTTTAGGATTAAAGATTACGAAGGCACATTAATTAAAAAAAATAATGATATAAACAGATTAGTCATTTATAATAAACACTGCAATACTCCATAAAAATAGAAAAGTTTGATTTCATGGTGACTTTAATTCACTTCTGTACGTGGGTCAGTGTCGGGTCATTTCCAGCAGTGAAACGGAATTCACTTCTTAAACTGAATCATATTGAATAAGCTGCTATTGCAGTCAACAACAGTTTACTAACAACTGGTGAATAATAATGTCTTACACCAAACAGGTTAAACCCTTGCCACCCATATTACTTGTTTATAGCGGCTTTACTCCTGTGTTTTGTACACAGACACACAGACAGACAGACACACAGTATGTCCCAATATGGCCGCTTTAGTGAAGGAAGTCCTGGCTGCTAGCAGAAAGAGCCAACTGTCAGTTGTCTAACATTCTCTGGGGGAGGGGCTCTTGCTTCAGTACCTGAAGCAATCTGGAAAAACTTGTTTTTAATAGCACAATTTGGGCTTTAGGAACATAATTTATAGTACAGTTGTTATGTGGTTTAAAAGTTGGTCGGAAATATACTGTTTTATTGTGACCTTAGTCTGCAATTCTGTCTCATAGCTGCCTGGAAGCATTGCAAAGATGGCTGCCGAATGCAGAGACTTCCTTAAAGGGACTTGACAATAATTTAGGGGATTTAGAGTGTGTACATTGCCAATGTGAATATATACATGAGGGTTGGTGTGATGGGAGACCTGAAGGTTTTGCTGATCGTCGAGTGTCCAAGAGTGCAGCATGTTCTCTGAAGACCCTGAGATGCCCTTCTGCCTGTGGACATCAACATCCAGACACATGACAGGCTCAGAGCGTGCCTTCAAACAGCTGAACGGACGCCGGTGTGAAACATCCCATAATACCACAGAGCCATCTTCATAACCAGCACACAGAACCGGACCAGAGTCCATCTGCAAGGAGAAAGAGAGAGAGAATGTCACACAATGAGAAAAACACAGAGATTAGAGAGGATGAGGAATGCAGAAATAATTAAAGAGGAGGTAGAGCGAGAGGAACAGAGAGCAACACGTGAAACAGAAGCTTATGGCAGGAGTGTTTATCAGAGGTTATCTGACTTCCAGTGCTCTGATGAACCTCAACATTAATCACCTGATGCTACTTCAGCCAATCACAGCACACATCACTGTACAGGCCACAGCTGTGTCGTCTACTGGTTCGGTGTGTCAATGAACAGACAGGCACACATCAGTGACAACACATTATTTACTATTTATTCACAGAACAGTGGAGAGAAGATATTACAAGTCAGATTCGAACTCACATCACCCACACGGGCACTAAGGCTTAACGTTAGGGCACAGTTCCAACAGAAATGGCACTGAAATGCCAAGCAACTGAGATTATCTTTAGCTTTGCATTTTGATATCCACAATCAACGTGATCTATTTCTGTTTACAAGGTGTGACCTCTCTTCACTTCAAACAGTGACAGCTCAGGTGTGCGTACTTGTTTGTTTACTGAGATTTACAGCTCCTCAGAGGATCCCCGCTCATTATCTGTGAGGAGCGCCTGTGTTACACGGCTACACGCAGTAGGCTGTCTCATAAATCAGTTTAGCGGATAAAGGCAGAATGAGCAAGGCTGATAAAAGCTACAGTCTCATAACTCAGAACAGAGCTGCAGGCGTGCTGTCTACACAACAAGATTTACAACAGAGGTGCTCTTCCCCTCTTCTTCCCAAACACACACACACACACACACACACACAAAACACACACATCGTTCATCTCCTCATGCAAGTGACGGCACAACCTTTACTGGAGCTGTCCACTGGCTTGAACCAGCCTGAATATGCAAATGCAAACCCAATAAAAGCAAACGTATCCTCATAACCAGGTTGCAGTGACGGCAGAATGGGGGGAAAGGCCAAACAAGTGTGTTAGGCTTCCACTTGTTTTGTTCACGCATGGCGCTGTACCTAGAGAAGGATGAGGAATCTTTACCAATCTTCTGTCCTGGGGCAACAGCAGCGTGCCCTGTACAAGCAAAGCTGGTGAAGAAAAATTCTTTCCATATGTGTAAAGGCCAAAACGTGGGGACTCATTTTTTTCCCCTTGTATTCGTTTTCGCTCTCTCCATCCTTCTCTTTTTTCGCAAAGGTCATCCTCCTGGAGCGTGGTATATTTCTTTTTCCCCGCTGCGCTTAAACAGATTCTAGCCTGAATCGCGAATGCCATGTAAACATATCATCAGCGAAGCATATTAAGATGAAATAAAAAATAAAACAACTGGAAATCAATCCCCAAGCCTCATAGACAGTCGTTAAGCATTACCGTATGTTGCCCTCTGGCCCTTGCACTTCAGTTAAGTGTAGGTGCTCCCTGATTGATGATGTCACAGGTCAAGGGTCACGGAACCCTGGGTAGACACCTAATTCATTATATCCTTCATGGCTGGTCTACAAGAGGGCGCTTTAGCCGGATTAGGACTCAGGCTTCAGGGAAAGATTCATCATCCCAACAGCTGCTTCAGATGGATGTTCTCGAGTGAAGCCACAACAGAACAGAAGGGAGGAGAGCAGCGGCGTTCCGATGGCTGGCAACAAGTCGCCATGCACCAGCGAAGCCCCCGCTGAGCGGGAAACCACAGACTTGATCCCAGCACAGACATCTCGGGGGCTTTCAAACGGAAGATTAGGAAAGAGGAGCTCCTCCAGGTCAAGTTGTGTGAAGGACCGTGGGTGGCGTGTATGTAAACCACACCTAGAACAAGAGTGAACACATGCGAGACAGCGTTACTAGAACATGCAACACACTGATGAAAGTGATGATGGTGTTACAGGGCCTATAATGAGGAACCCAAAGAGGCCAGACTCCGAAACATGGATATGTGGCTTCTTTGGGTGAGAACGAGCGCTGGAGAGGATGAACGAACCAATAGGAAGACAGCCGTTGGTGGGTGATGTCATGGCCCTCTCGGGTGACCTCTCGGGCGATGAGCTGAGTTTGATGGATATCTGTATAGAAAATTTCCTTCTCGCCAACAAACTCCGTTCATGCTGTAGGCCTTCCGCGTCATACATCACTGCATCACTGACACCAAAGCTAGGTCAATCACTGAAGCTCTCTAAGCGACCATCCAACCAATGAAAAGTCTTGGGGGGCCCCTTTCTTCCCAATCAAAACTCTGCTCCCAAAAGTGGGGGGGGGATATCCCAAAAACACCTTGCAAGACTCAAGCCAAGCCTAGAAGAAAACGCTACTTAATATGGCATTTAATCCCTTCCAAGAGCTCAGACAAGGACAATAAATCCGTTGTCGAGGCTTTTGACAACATGATGGAAGAGAATTGTTCAAAGAACAACAGGGAAGAGAGAAGGATAGCGATCGTGCGTAAGGCTGAAGAAACAGCAGTGTTCAACAGCGGGGATCATGAGGATAACAAGACAACTGCTTCTTGATTGATTGGCAGTGCGAGCGAGCGATATGTTGAGGAAGCGAACGGGCCAATTGTGCCCAGACTGAGTGAGGACTGCTTAACACATTTACGCTGGGCCCTTCCTAAAGGCCCGTGTCTGGACTCTAAACTCAGCCTAGCGGGCCTGAACTTGACGGATTGTCTCACTGCCGCCACACCGCCCGGCTGTTAGATGTCAGCACCTACTTGTGAGGCGTCCCCTTGAAACTTCATAATTATCAATTCTAATTTGAGCAAGTCGTGCTAAGAGCACTACTGTGTACACAAGCCCCGGATAAAGAATGAGGGAATGCTGGTGAAAAGCAAACAGAATGACAACAGCAGTCTTTATATGGGCTGTTATTGATACAACCTAAAGCGCCTGCGGCCAGTACTGACTTCATCAGCTGCTTTGATTAGCTCTGCCAATTAACTGCTGAGGAAACGCCGCTCTGCTGTCAAATGACCCCAGATTCATTTGTAGCTTAAGAGGAGAGATGGAAAACTCATAAATACTACAAACGGAGATATTAACTATCCATGAAAATATTTTAACTATCCATGAAAATATTTATACCCAAAAGTTAGTTTTGCTAACTTTTGGGTATAAATTTGTCCCCAATATACACACAGACACACAAAGACTATCATAGTCTATGTGATAGTTTTTTTGATAGACTATCGTAACTACATAACCATTAAAAACTCTAAACACACTTTAATAAAATGTGTTTATACAATGTTAACATTTTAAATAGTTCATTTGCATTCTTCCTTGTTGGTGCTGTTGATTATTTGTTGTTGGAAATGTATCTTGTTTTGCACATCCTGCAGTGACTCTTACCTGCCACATCTTCATACACATGATCATCCCCAGTTTAGGATCAGGTTTCAGTGTGCACACCTGAGTCCAGCTCTTCATCTCCACCACGCTCACCTGCAGAGCATCACACACTTATTAAACACGCTTTTCATTCAGGGTAGCATCTGTCATCTATACACTATCCAGTCTTACACCAGTCATGTGCTTTAGCAACACTTTTCGACGAGGTGCTGTCATTGATAAAGACAGATACCCCCAAACAATCCTCAAAGAAACGCATAAAAAGGCAGAAAACCACTGAAGTCTCACAGTGTGATTTAGACATCTGTCCTGTTTGTTATCGGTTGAGCTCTTCACAGGTGGTAAGCGAGCGCAGCCAACATTGGGCTGATCGCCAGCAGCGTCCCATTTTCCTGCTCTTTACCTCCTCAAGTCATGACTCGCCTGACACCCAACAGAGGCAAGTGACTCAAAACACAACAATTTCCAACATAGAGGAGCCATGACCATTAATACACAACCAACACGTTAGCACTGCGCTGCTAAAAGTGAACCATCTGTTGACATAAAAGCTCACCTGCCAGCCAAAACACACGCACCTGGAACATTAGCTATCAGCTGGAATCAAGCTACACTTTCCTCAAAACGCCATCAAATGAATGTTATTGTAATAGATAACTTAATATCAACCCAAGTGGCACCCTAGCTAACAGGGATCTTTCTCATAACGTTGGCTAACGTTCCCTAAAAGTTGTCTCAAAGTTATCAAAAACATTCTTGCAGTGACGTTAGTAGAACTTTTTTTAATGCTACATATCATACATATAAAAAACGGATTATTAATTGGTTAGTGGACCGTTTTGGAAACGTTTCAGAATTAAGAAATGTTCTTATAACCAATCAATAACATTAAAACAATGTCTAAAAAACACGCTGAACATTCTGAACGTTCCTACAATATTACAAATAACATTACTAACGTTTTGTTACTTTACATTAGGAAAACGTTCTTACAACCTGAAATTGTTAGCTGGGATCTGATCTAGAACTTTTTAAAAAGGTGTCGCACAATTACTTTGAAACAAATGATCTTAAGGTTTTTTTTTGTTTGTTTTTTTTGGGCTTCAAGTTCACACAGGTATTCTAACAGAATAACCACAGGTGTGGATCCACACGATCCATCAAGTCGCTATTCCTAAAGTGTCCAAACACTGTTCCTAACTTTGATTATTACACCTTGTTTTATACAAATAAACTTACTTTTTGTGTTTTCTATTTGCTTGAAAAGCTTCCTGTCCTTCTTTAACATAATTGTCATTTGATTGAACATTCCGTTGTCTAATGCAGGGAGTTTTTGCGGCACAGTATTTACATACACACCTACAGCTAAAGCACAGGGAGTGAGTCCAGGTCAACACCTCTTACTCTGAAAGCAGAATCAGCAATGATTATAAAATGTCCTCATTAGCTTCTATTTACCATCTCTGATTTCAGACCAATTCATATTTTAACACTACGACCCAGCTGCACGTTGAACATGTGTTTACATCTGTAACCATAAACACAGCAGAAATGGGCAGCTCTTGTCCCTGCGGCTTACAGAGAGAGATCTTGACTTAAACAGTCAATAAATAACACAGAGTCTATTAATTAAAGCCCTCCACTGTCAGCCACACAGGAATGCTAAACATTAAAAAAAACGGAAGACACAGATGGAGTTGTAGCTGGCAGTTCCGGACTCCCAGCATGCCTTGCAGCATTGTTATTTGTTTTAGGAGATGTATGATGGTGCAGTTTGCCTGCAGTTATCTTGTGTCAGTTATTATCTTGATGGCGTTCTGACAGGGTCTTCATTAGCAAGCTCAAGGTGGGAGGGTAGGGATCGCAAAACATGCCCGAGGACCAAGTACACTAACTAGTGCATACTACATTGCATACTTCCCCATACCTCTTTTACCAGTGGTCAGCAAAGAACGCAGACCGTGTCAAGAAATCGATGAATGTTATGTTGCACTCATCTACTATAAGCTGTTGCTGATCTGAAAACTGGATGTGGTAGACACCACCTTATTTCAGCCTCACGACCACTGATTGGGGACCAGTCTTGAATCGATTTTGCAGAGCTATAATTTCTGCTTAGAATGAATCCTGACTGGGCCAGCGGTCCCAGGGGACCCTGTAGGGACGCATGCAGTGATGAAGTACTTAAAGAGGACAGGACGAGCATAAGGCCGTACTGATTCTTTGTGTTTGCTCTGGCAGTAATGCTGCTGGTAGCTGAAGCATGCAAATGTAGATCGAGTGACAGCTCGGACTCACTCAAGTGTAGAACTGGCAGAACCCAGAATGAAACATGAATCTGGAGGCAATAAAAGACAAGACAGACACTCTCAGCTATCGATACCCCACTGGACTGTGTGATCACACACACATTGTCTGACCGCGGCTATCTGACTGAGGAGGACCGCAGACAACTGGAATATAAACGATTAAAACGGATGTTAGTGTCGTAGCTTAAACAGTCATTACACGGGCTAAAATGACAGCAGAGCCAGATCAGAAAACAATCAAATGGATATATCTATTAGACTGACTATTCTAGTCTGACATTGTTAGTACGACATCATTAATATATCAATAATAACTTCTATGAATATGATAAGATACTTAACATATGCAATTTATAACTAATGTATAATATGAAGTGATATTTATGACATGTTAGTCATAATGTGATATTTATATAATTTTAATAGTGATAAGCCAGTACAAACTCTACTCTAAATACTGGTAATATTGAGAAAACCCATAACAGTCAACCACAGTGGATATATACTGAACATAACTGTAGATATAACTGTCAGACAGAAAGCTTTACTTGCTATGCTGTCTTACATTTATGCATTTGGCAGACTTTTATCCAAAGCGACTTACATTGCATTATACTATACAATTGTTTCTAAGTATATGCAATCCCTGGGATCGAACCCATGACCTTGGCGTTGTTAACTCCATGCTCTAACCACTGAGCTGCAGGAAAGCTTTTATTGTAGTGTTGATGAGATGTGGGATGTTGTCATTCTATCTCCAGTGTAGCATCTCACCTCCTCCATGTGTTCCGTGGGGTGAGCCAGTAAAGTGGATCCTTCAGGGTTCTCCAGCAGACAGCACTGGCAGAACCCCACACTGCCCATGAAGAGAGAGTCTGTCACTGTACTGCGGCCTTCAGACAGATCCCACACGCACACGCGCATGTCCCGCCCCTGACTGACAACACACACAACATATGAAACAAACTCATCCCGACAACACACAAACACACATGTTGGGTTTTCATGTTTTATGAAGACTTAAGTTTTCATACTGTACATACTGTATATTCTGTATGATAAGATGTACCTGATGAGAGCGCTGCTGTCTTTGATGGTCTGGAGCCAGATAACAGAGTTGCCAGCATGGCTTTCTAGAACACGATCCGGTCTTCTAGTGGTCAGATTCCACACGTGGATTGCACCTTTACCCGAGCTTAAGCAAAAAACCCAATCGTTACACCCGGTCAACACAAATAAACAATCTTTTGAGGTCTTTTTATTGTTCTAGGTTAACACACACCCAGAGTACAGCAGTGGAGGCCCTTGTCCATCACAGCAAAAGTGCAGTGTGTTCACTGCGGCCCCTGAACCCCTCAGGATGTACAGTGGGTCTGGAGGAGGACGGGCCATCGTCACGGTAACCCTTCAGTCACTTACATTGACGGTCCGTATCCTAGAGACAAAACATTCCATTATATACAAATACATTTACTGACATTTACCATTAAAAGATTATCTGATTATTTATGGAGTTACAATGAGATAAGTCCAATTCATCAGTTTTCATTTTAGCCAAAAGTATCTAAATGCACATTTAACACAATTAACAACCACAAGGAATTATGGGTAAATGGAAAACTAAAACATCAGATGCATCTCGGTCTAAGAATTTGCTTCTAAAAGACTCAAAAGAGTCTATAAGAATAGAACACACTATTTAATGCTGCATGATCAGATCTGGTAGAATTGATGACTTTCATGCATGACTTTCATAAAATTAGTAGAATCGGCTTCTATGTACTGTAAACACGGATATCTGCTGGTTAACACAATGCACAACTAAAGCCTTTGGGCATGTGATCATGTTTTTTTTATCTCTCCTACTTTTAAAAGTTCTGACGCAATACATCGTAAATCAAAAGAGCGAGACACATTAATTACTGTAAACAGACTGGATTCTGTCTTTGTGTATTTTTATCAACAGCTTGCAAATGTTTTCAAAGCACAAGCATGTCTGCTGTAGGGAGAACGGCAGTAAAGGTGCAACAGACCACAAAAATTCAGACGGAAATGAGACGATTAGATCATTTAAACATTTGAATTTGCAAACAGCTTCTTAAGAAAATGAACAAAATGGTATTAAATCTGACATCGTACGACATCTTGAAAAAGGTCAATTTCAACTCTTTAAAAGTCTTTCTGGATTACCAATAGTGTGATGGGACCTGTTGATCTGAATCTAAACAATGTTGGGGAAACCTCAAAAGCCATAATTTTGGTAATTCTGTTGGTGCCACTAGTAAATTACAAACCTTGCCTTTTAATTACACAATTAAACAAAAGTACCTGCACAAACAGAGACAAAGGCAGTTTTCTCCTTTGAGTGGTGACTGATATTGCTGATTTTTGATACGGAGCCGCCCGGTTAATGAAGAGCCTTCTGCCCAGTGTCATTTCTGGTCACCTCTGCCCTCATGCTGAAACCAGACCCCCAGGTATTTTGGGGAAGCTCATTTTGGAAGGTTAGTGGTTAAATTGTGCATGCTAATCTGTCAAGCGGAGATTCCTCACTGCCCTACCTTCCTAATTAAGAGTCGAGCCCCTTGCCGCCCCGTACAAACTATTCACAAAGAAAAACAGTCACCAAACGCCCCTCCAGCCTCCACCAGGAGAGCAGAGAGAGGCAGTGGGATTAGAACCCGTGACTATCAGTCGCCATCAGACCGGTATAGGAGCCAGAGTCTGTCTACTGCACATATAGGGGGTGAAATTAAGCCTCTGGTTTGGGCAGCTGTCTGAATCAGTATGATTCCAATATAATAGCTCTACCTGCCCGTCTGAAGTATACCTTCAACTGAAGTCTATAGATTGACTTTCTAGGGCACTTGACAGGTGAAAGTCATTTTTCCCTCTTCCATTTGGAATAGTGCACCCAAAAATAAAAACACGGCCTTTTAATCACTCTCACGTTGTCCTCCAAACCTGTGTGACAAACTTCAGTCTGTCCATCACACGAAGCTGCTGATGAATTCCAAAAATGTTTTAATACAAAGCACAATTTTTTTATTATTATTATTCATTTTTATTATTTTAGAGCTTAATATTCACCATTTGTGATCTGTAGAAGTACCAGTTAGGAATGACATGAGGGCGAGAAAAATAGACAGAATTTTTATTTTGGGTGCACTGTCCCTTTAAGCAGTCATTCTGAAGTTGGTGTAAAGGTGGCAGTGTTCTCTTGGACGAGTATGTGACAGCATGGGTTTTTTTAGTTGGTTTAAAGAGGATTAACGTACCCTTATTGTGAAGCTCACGGCACCAGGGCCGTTTGACACACGGGTCTGGAAATGCATGTTCTCCTTGTGCAAACACAACGCTTTAAAACATTCCTGTACCAATGCAGTGCTGTCAGTCAGTCAGAAAAAATAAAAATAAGGATAAACAGGCTTTTTCCATAAAGTGGAAAAACAGGCTGAGGAACTAGGCGGAAAAGTCAAGATCAAGGTTTCACTGGCAGGGCAACTTCAACACATTATATCATGAGTAGCATTTTATATACAGTACGGCCATGTTTTGTTTAGATTTACGAGCACAATGCGACAAACTAGCAATACTTTGCAGATTAGCAAAACATCAAAATGCCACTTAAAAACGGAAACAAAAATTCTGTCATCGATTCACTCACCTTCAGCTAGATCCAAACTCATGTGGAGGAGTAAAAGAGACTAAAGGAAAATTTAGTCTCGGTCACCATTCGCTTTCACTGCACTTGTTGTAACACAATGTAAGTGAATGGGGACCGAGGCTGTGTTTCACAGAAGAACGTTTGGAAAGATTTAGAACAACATAAATTGATGACATCACTTTTTTAATAAATCAAAGGAATCAAAATATTTACACCCCTACTGTTCCCCATTAGAGACAATAATTGACGTAACTGATGCGGTTCGGAATGACTCATAGGAAGCGCCATGATTACACTGGACCAATGATGTGAACCAAACATTAAGAATGTCAAAATTGTGTTGAATCAGGACAGGTAATTAAATTCACAGCCAAAGGCAGGAATGAAATGAGAATGCCTGCTTCTTTTGATGGAACGATGGAGGGAGAGAGAGTTATTCTGTGTAACAGATAAGACAGCTCCAGTAATCTGACTCTAAGACTCGGGATAAAGGCAGTTTGTCTCTTCTTGGGTCATCTGTCAACACCTGCTTGGTAATTAGGCCTAATTATGAGAGAGTTCGCTTCCCCTTCATGTTATTAAATAAGAAGCCACGTCAGCCAGGTTTCTCTCAACATAGACGGAGAGCTGGCGACCTTCAGATCAAACACGGGCTCTTTCTGTGCCCCCTGCGCTGTGATTTACACCAGAGGAGGGGGAACCGCAGTCATTTTAACGTGGGCTTCAAAGATTGAGGATAGGCTGTCCGCATTCCTCTGCCCCTGCGCTCTGGAGTCAGCAGATGCAGTGATGGGCAGGCACACACCTCTGCCCAGTCCACTGTCATATGCTGTCATTCATAAATAAGCCCCACTTAGATCCTGCAGATTGCAAGAATCTAGAATGTAATAAATCCTGCCAAGATTCTAAAGCTCGTCAAGTGAACGTCATCGTTAAAAGTAAGGCACTGGCAAAGCATCATGGGAGATGATGAAGAAGGCACATCACTGATGCAGACAGAACGGTTGTTGTAACAGTGGCCTAGTGCTTAAGTGATGTGCATAGAAGTCCTTTTTAACCTAAGTATATGATTTTGCACTCAGAACACCTTAGCAACAGCTTAGCAACACCACTGTATTTAAACAAGTGCATTTTGCACAGACAAGAACTACTCCCAATTTTCTGAGTGAAGATAATCTTGTTTGGACGTGTTTTTAAATGTTATCAAAATGTTTTTTGATACAACATCAATGAATTAACAGACCAAAGAGTCACATGTAGGGAGTCAACTCATTTTGAAGGCCATGAGGCCGGTACTCCCCGCTTCTAATGATATCAGACCTTGGCTCTTAGTCATTCCTTTCTTTTCTTATCTCGGTTTACCCTTTCTCTCTCTCTCTCTCTCTCTCTCTGGTACTTCACCCACATTTCCACCTCACTGAGAGCAGCAGATGTATTAGTCAGCGTTTCTGTCCCCAGTTTACACACCACCCCCCCCCACTGCCAAAATAAAGACGAATTCTCCCGGTGGAGGAAACGAATGTGGCAAACGGACCTCCAGGTCTATTCTGGAGTTGACTTAAACAAACAGTGGAGGAAGTACGGGGTACACACACCCTTTATTGTGCATTGGCAAAGGAAAAGGAGGGGGGTATCTGGACTGGAAAAACAGCTCTGTGGAAGATAGAGAGCTAAAGTCAGGCACAAGTGCTTCCACACCCACTGTCACCCTGTTGCTCCGACTGACGGACCTGAGCGACAGCTGCATTGTTCCTGCCCATGGCGTGAATGCTACGCTGGGGCTGACACAGATAAGGACTGAATGCATTTCTGCTCTGCTGTGTGGGTGTGGGATGGTGGCCACTTTGTCACTGCTTCCTGACTTAAGGGGCTTTAGTGCTGATTACTAAAGAGGCCAACAGGTAACACTCGATTATCTGTGAGCGCTCCCACCTGTTACACTGTGATGTGTATGAGGCGATACAGGATTACAGCACGGGTAAAGTGACATCACACCTTCATTTGCACGTACAGTAACCTCAAAAAGAATATCATGCTACACAATGCACAGATTTCATTGTTTAGATAACACAAAGTCAAACCAAATGGCAACTGCAAACAAATGTACCTGTAGTTCATTTATTAGTTATTCTGGCAATTGCTTTTCCCCTATCCCAAGTTCACAAAGATGTCCAAGCAGATTAAACGCAGGTGTAGTTCATCATAATAACTGTGGACATGTTTTACAAAATCTGACAACCATGAAGTCTTTAAATACTAATAGTTTATCATTTAAATTCTATCAAACCTATATTTGTAAGACATTTAAATTCAATCTATCTAACACATTGGCACTCTAATTCGTCTCTTTTAAATAAAAACACAAATCAAACTGGTCAAGATGATAGTGGTTTCAGACTTCTAGTTTTTAAGTTATACACGTTAAAAAACAAATATAAATATCAAGCAGGCCATATAAATATACTCTAATCGCGATGAATATCATGCGATGATGTTTAAGGCAAAAACAAATCTGTCTGTCTAACCGCAAATTATTTTACTGCACTCGTATACCTGTAGTTCAATTTTAAGGATTATGGCTTGTAAATATCTTAACCATTTAAACCAGGTTAAAGAGATCGTTCGGTCTCTTAACATGACCCAGACAGCAGGACCGCAGTAGATCAGTGTTGACAGCTGAGATAAACCCGCAACAGCTTCATTACAGCAAGAGATAAAACTCTGTAACTGACCACATATGTGAATGCGGAGACTAAAGAATAATGCACAAAATATCGTGCATAACAACATATAAGAATATACCAAAACTCTGCATGAAAGCGTTCATATGTTTACAATATAAACATAACGCAAGCGGTTACATGAATATGAATATATACCTGCATAAACTGCACACTGTAGAGGGATGAAATCAAAACGCGCGACAGTGAACTCGTAAGGCCCCCGTTCCAGAGTAGAGGCGTCTGCAGCGCTGCCTGATTTTTAAACTGCATATTAGAGCATTTACGTTATGAAAATTCCTTATTATTATTTTATTTTCAACAGTTTTCTTTCTGTATGGCAGTGGTAATTCAGTCGGTTACTTTCTGTCTTTAATTTGCAGCGTGAAAATATAAAACAATAAATTAGGTGGTCATATTACAATAATTTTCCATGGTAATCACATTGAAAATACCAAAGTTAATGCAGTTATTGTTTCTACTATAGGACCCTAATGTTTGAACATGCGACGACAGTATAACAAATTACAACTGTTATAGTTTGTACTTTATTTGTTTATTGATAAAAACATTAGGGCAAACAGTTTAAATGTATTTTCCTTTGTTTATTTTGATCACCTTACATTTTTGCGTGTGTAACAAATTATTGGAAGAAACACCAATAGCGTATGTAGTCTCTCAAATAGTTATCAAATATCATTTAAACAAAAATAATCCTAAAATAAATAGATTTAGATGGAATATAGCATGTTACGGTTTGATTTAATAACTGAGATTTAAATCACAATAGAAATGATATTAATCACAAAACATCTCCCTGTTAAAACACACACACACGCACGCACGCACACGCACACACACGTGCACACACAAAATCAAGTGAAAACATGCAAAGTCCCCCTGCTGGGGTAGAGTAGCTACTCCGTAAACAGCCCAAAAGTCCTTTTTTGTTTCCCTCCTCAATTTCATCCTTTCTCTAATTGAGAAACAGGGTCCAGTCTAATCCACAGAGCACATAGCGGCCTTTCATACCTGTGTCAGGTGAGAGAGGGACCTTTATTTGGTCGTTTCGATATATGGAGAAGAGGTTTCAGGCTCAGATGGGTCCGAGCAAAAAGATTAGGTGTAACCAGAGCACTTTAAACCTCTTTAGAGGCCCTGGATTAGCTCAACTGAGGGTAACTCCATGCGTCTCTCCATCTTCCTTAAATGAGACAATGAGATCCACAAGGACACAGGTGCTGTGCAGAATGCAGAAGGAATGTGACGGGAGTCTATAGTTTAAAATGTAGAAGCATCCATACATGTTTTCAATGCATTTAGTAAAAAACAGCCCAACTATGACAAGAGTGACGTATATTACATGGCATACTACAAACTATACCACTATTACTGATTCTGGTGTATGTAGTATGCAACATACATAGAGGAACATGCATAGAGCACCCAAATGAGCTATACTTCATGTGCCACAATGTCTAGTATACAACCAAAGAGGCCTGTCTATTAACATTCCCTTTTATATCAGCTGCTGTAAGACCAGTGCAGAGAAATACGGAATCTACATTTACATTTATGTATTTGGCACATACTTTCAACCAAACTGACTTACAGTATTTAATTAAGGTATACATTTGATTATTTTCTTTGTTCTCTGGGAATCAAACTCACCTTTGTGCTGCTGAGGCAATTCTCTAGCAGTTGAGCTACAGGAACTCTGATCTAAACTGCAAATGTTTTGACCTCATACTTTCAGAGTGACAAAAGCTGCATTTTCTGCCCTTTTAGACAGAGCAGAAATGATAGGAAATCATATAGGAGACAGAGAGGAACAACAGCATAGAAACAACCATGAGCTAGAACTTGAACTCGGTTCACCTGCAGCGTGCCTGCGCAGTTCATCAGAGCCAAACAGAAGCACATCCCACAAGACTGTTAGCTTCAACTAAAGGTGCAATCTTTATTTTTTTCACTCGTTATGTGCTCAGATTGCCAACAGTTAAGCTATTTTATTTGACTTAAAATAGCAAAAAAAAAAAATGTATTTATTTGCAAATAACTGGAATGCAGCAGGGAACAATCTCAGAACCTTGGCAAAGTTCTATAAAAGTTCTCTCAAAGTTCTCTCAAAGTTATCAAATAGGTTTTGTAACATTATCTATCCTATATATCAAAAATGTTATTCCTAACTTGTTAGTGAAGTGTTTTAAAAGGGTTACAGAATTAAACATTTTGAATGCCATTAATACAATGTTTGAAAAATTTAACGTTTTGAATTTTCCTAGAATGTTCATAAAAACATTGTAAAGTTTTTGTTACTTGATGTAAACATCAAGAAAACATTCTTCTAGCCTAAAATTGTAAGCTGGGATGAATGTGAGGACAATGTACTGTTTGTAATATTTATTGTTACATAACACCTACCGTTTTACTTACTAATTTAAAAACATAGCAGTGTATAAAGTGTATACTGCACAGTAAGTTAGGTGTCCAGTGTGAGCGAGTCATTATTCATGCACTGACGAGACAGAGATGCTGGGCAATTACTGTAAATGGAAGGCGGCAGGCAGATGACCCCACAGAGGGGGTCTTAGGAAAGCATCTTCTGCTCAAGGCTGGTCAGATGCCATACCCCACGTTACCATGAATTATTGGTGCCATCTCGTATTACCTACAATGCACCATAATGCCAGTGCAGCCTCCCTGGGCCCAAGGAGGGGGGCCAAACATTGTCCTTCTTGACGGTAGAGGAGGAAAGGAAATCCACTGGCTCTCTCCTGCCACAAGGGCTTGTAGGTCAGTTTACAGCTCATTGCTAAATTAGATAAGCTTTTAGTCAAACAACCCTCTCTGAGATCCCTCAGGCATGACCTTGATGTTACCCATCATTTAAAACCAACACGTCATCATTTAATTTGAAAATAAATGTGAAAACGAAACACTATGAAAATATTGCATGCATGTAAATAGATGTTCTATGATCGTTTACAGATTTGCATTTAGCAGCTTTGAAACAGTTTAAATCATTGCGATATATTCTTCACTTCTGCATTTTCACACCTTGAATGGTTGCAAATATTATAAATAGGGCGGAAGCAAAAAGCACATTCAAATAAATCCAGAGAACATTCTCAGAACATTGGCTAATGTCCTCTCAAAGTTATCAAAAATGTTCTTGTAGTAACATTAGTAGAACATTTTTCCTAACGTTATATATCATCTATCAGAAACATTATTAAGTTGTTAGTGGAACATTTTAAGAATATTACAGAAGTGAAATAATGTTGGATTACCATTCTTATACAAACAACAATGTTGATGCAACATTTAAAAAATGTTACTTGATGGGAACATTAGGGAAACATTCTTATAACCTAAAATGTTAGCTGGGAGTCAATACTACACAGTTATAGTTGGGTTGCAACTGAGCCAGAAGTATCGGAAACATAAAGTATTTGCAAACACACATGAGATAAATGTTGGATGGAACAACTGCAGTTCAGATGTCTTAAGTTCTGAATCTCCGAACCCTGTGTTTGTCTTGGGGGGCGAGGTGTGTGGGCGGATGTTTTCGTGAAGATAGGTCCAGTGTGTGGGTGAAACATCTCAGAGAGGGTGCAGATGGACTGCTGGTGTCTGAAAGGCACCTGATGGTGTCTGTGAAAAGCAGAATCTAACACCCCTCCTTTCATTGATGGTATGGCAGAGGTCCAAACCTGACGAATCGCCTGTTCCTCTCAGCACGAGGTCAAGATCCTCCCTGAAGCTGGTGAAGAGGATGAGAGAGTTCCATACGTTCGAACCTGCAGTCTTTATCTCGCTGGTGCGAACCTCCCCACAGCTCTCGATGATGCCCTTACCCTGAATGATTTCTCATGGTGCTCACAGATGCAAAACACTGGTCTCCACACGCTATTGTATGTAGAGTCACTCCAATAAGTATCTGGACATTTAAGAGTCACTTATAAACATATGAAAGTCATTAAATTAGACCCAAGTGATATGCTTTTTAAAGACAGATAACAGAAGTACACTTTTCTTTTTTTATGTTTTAACTGATTAAATGAATAAATACGAGAATACGAGAAACGTTAAGCATCATTTGCTTGTAGATGCCACTTGGTAAGATTTTGACAAATATCAGAGTGAAATTTATTAGTCGCTACATAATTCCTACACATCCGTTTGGGTTCTTTTGTAGTTCTGAGGGGAGTGGGAAAAGTGATGTGCAGGCCAAGTATGGGTAACCCATACTTAGAATTTGTCTTCTGAATTTAACCCATCCAGTCAGTGCACAAATATTAGTGGACA
Organism: Botia kubotai; assembly: GCA_036877585.1. Classification (NCBI taxonomy): domain Eukaryota; kingdom Metazoa; phylum Chordata; class Actinopteri; order Cypriniformes; family Botiidae; genus Botia; species Botia kubotai. The sequence goes on along the minus strand of JAZGTI010000738.1, from coordinate 30,481 downwards.
CACACACCTATGGACAGCCATTCACTGTGGCTCCTGGGGAGCAATTTGGGGTGCCTTGCTGAAAGCACCTCAGTTATTTCCTGCCAGCATTGAAAATCGAACCGGCCACCTTTGGGTTATAACTGTCTAACCAGAAAGCCACAACCGCCCCCTTTGGTAACTTAATTATTACTTCAAAAAGTGGAGGTTAGTAATAATATAGAATGATTAGGTGTCTAAACTCCTGACTGGTACCATACAGCCTGTCTGTGATGCACACTGATAGAGACAGCTGGATAGAGAGACACAATGTGTCGTGTTCATTGAAAGTGTGTCTACCCCCAGCCATACAGTCCAGAGTTTATGTTTTGGCTGTAAAGTGGGAAGTATTGTCACAGCTTGAGATAAGGTGATTTATGACCCGGAGTGTGAGGATAATAATCACAGTGCCACAGGCAGGCAGAGGGAGAGAGAGAGAGAGAGAGAGAGAGGGGGGGGGGAGTGGAGAGATGTTTTGGCAGAGGCTTCTCACCACAGTAAATCTGAAGAGATGAGTGAAAGAACACAGAATCAAAATCAATGAGTTCCTAATAATCTGCATGAAGACTGGATACAGCGAGTATATGCAAGATGTTCTGTGTGGAACGGACGAGAACATGTTTGCATCAAGATATCAAGATACAAGTCATTATTTCTGAATGAATAATTTTAAAGCTAAAAAAATTCAGTCATTGTTTACTCCACGTTTTTCCAAATCCCTGTTCTTTCTTTAGTGGGGTACACAGTTCTGCTCCTCTGCATTTAACAACGTTTTAGGAACATTGATTTCTGAATATGAGGCACCCAAGCTTCAGAAAGGAAAGAAGCCCATAAGACATGTTTTTTGCTTATGTCCTGCAAAGTATCTGCCTTTATACAGGTCCGGATGACATGAGATTGAAAACTGAAGACTGAAATGTAAAGTGGACACTTTCATCCAGGTGAAAGTTCTGTACGCTGCATAACTCTGAGTGTTTACTGTAAGCAGCAGAGCGGAGATCACCATCAGGCTGGTGGTGAAGCCCGTGAGGCATGATTCATACTGTCTCACAGGAACTGAAACAGACCACAACAGACAACAACAAACTTTCCATGTTACGTGGCTATACGCACAGTTAGCAAATCAAGTGCCTCCTTACGTCTGCATATTTATTACTTTATATTGTTTTTATTAACAAACATAAGGCCCAAATGAATGCTAGCTCACCGTCCAATTAATCAATTACTGAATGAACAAATACAGATTTGGAAAATTTCTCAGGTTTTGATAAGTGATGTATTTGATGAATCAGTTTGGTTTTAACAAACAGAATCTACTTAATCGACAAACTAAATTTAAAAGCCACTATAAAATGTACATTTCTTCAATAATTTACAATTTAAACAGATTTTTACATTTTATTTGAACTGTCGAATCAAATACAACCAGAAAGATAATTTAAAGTGGCTTCAATCAAGCACAATGTAAACCCCCATTGCATTGTGGGATGCAGTATCTGACAGGGTTGTTAAGTATCCTGGTAGAAAATAAAAGTGGTACTGTAGGTCGTTTGTGTATTATACGCATAAATAAAATTGACCTACTGTACACAACATACAGTGGCCCCCAAAAAGTATTTGCACACTAAAGTCACATTTATGAAGTCAGAATGTTGTTGCATAATGCACACTACTTTTAAGTATAGCTTAATACGTCTTAAGTCTTAATCATTTTCAGGGATACTGTACGCACCAAAAACAGCAATATAACAGTATAACAGTACAGCATATGCAACTTCGAACCCGCCTGTGTTACATTCAACCCACCCCTCACAATAAAGTTGTCTCGCTTTGACATGTGTCAGGAAAAGCCACTCTGCTCTTGTCGACCGGACTATAATTGGCCCCTATTCATTTTTACTATAATCCCTCTTTTCTGTGCCAGACTTCATTTTCTTCAAATATGTTTACACAAGACAGATATTTCTTCTCCTCTCAGGGGCTTTGGACACAAATGTACAGGGTTGGGTAACCAGCATGGCTGTAAACCCCTAGCAGGAGGGTGATGGGGGCTACCTGACTCACATCCTCAATAGACTTGAAGCACACCGAAACAGATTCTGACTGTCAGCCTACAATGCCAGTGGATTAAGATGCTTAATATCCACCCGACCCACCCTGACATGTTGACATGTTTCGCTAAGTGTGTTTTAAGGTGGATTTGCGTACATTTGTTCCATTTCGCAGAAACGAGACGCTAAAAGCGTGTCGCTGGTAAAAGGGGGCTCAATCCCTTTCTCTCAATGGATGCCGGGTATAACGTTCCTCCTAATGGCTACGGCGAGAGCTCGGAGTTAGGAGAGTTAGGGGTGACAACTTTAAGAGTTTCAGGGTTTGTGAGAGTCCCGTCCTTACGCAAACAAACGGAGAAGAATTTCCACCATTGTTGTTGAGCTGCTTTGACTGACAGCTCGGCATCGCCCAGGAGTCTGTCAGTAAAGACAGCGAGAGGTCACGCCGTGACCACCCCTGCTGAGAGAGAGCTCCTCAGAGGAGCTGACCTTACACACACATTTACATATACACAGACAGTGCCGGCACAGGCATATGTCTAACATATTTACATAGAAAAACAATGAGAAAGGAGCATAGACAGATTTAGGAATCATGTCTTCAAACATTTCAAACCTTTTTTCAAAGGCTTCCTCTTTTTTTTAAATGTTTTGCATCTGGCAGACATTTTTATCCAAAGCGACATGAAGTACATGGAGTAACAATTAATAAACTGTGTATGCTATTCGCTGACACATTTTGCATTACTGGTTACTTTGAGCGTGCAGAAGTCAGCAAGGCAGCTCAATCAGTTTTGAAACAGGGCTATAGACAGCAACAGCAAAGTAACGGGTTCAATTCCTTGTGCATACTAATAAAATGTATAGCTTGTATGTTGCTTTAAATAAAAGCATCTGCAGAATGCGTGTTATAAATACAGAGCTTCAAAAAAAATAGACAGACCAGAAAACAATTTTGTCTTTATTAGTGTATATATGTTTATAAGTGTACATTTTCATATTTCATTACACACATAAATTATTCAGTACAAGCCTTCATGGCAAATGAAACTTCTCTATTTACAAAAATATAACTGGACGCCAGGTGACATCAGACTTGCCCTCTCCAGTTGGGGCTTTTAGCACAAGTCATCATTAGCTGGGCCCTTGAAAGTTGAACCCTGACCCACTGTGTGTGTTTGTATGTGTGAGACGTGGTCTCAAATTGGCCTCTGGATCGCAAGCACCAATGCATGTCCAGAGCTGGGCTTTCAGATGTTTAAATTTATTTTTACTTTCAGTATTAAATAAAAAAACGCACACAAATTACGTTATGGACCGATCACATTAACTGTAAATGTTAACATGAATATTTGTGTATAAACAGGCGTCCACGTATTTTGTATTGTGGTGGAGCCACGCCCATCAGCAGTGTGTGTGTGTGTGTGTGTGATACAGAAAAGCTGTTGGTGGTACCGTGTTGGGGTCAGGGTTCCTCATTCAGCACCCCGTCCCTGAGTCGAGCACACGGTCCCCCCCTTCCTCCCATCAGGCCCGGGTACAAATAAACCTGGTAGCGCAGTGCTCCTCTCCATCACCACGGCAACCTGTCACTCCGCTCTCAGGCTCATTAATCAGAGCCAGGGCAGATTAGACTTCAAACAAAAACAAACTCCAGCAGTCTGTTCTTTCCTCCATAGAACCTCACTTGTAAACCAACGGCATTCTCACAAACCCAGCGCTGGCCTCTGTATATCTCTTCTTTAAACTCTCACATGCATAATACACAAGTTGTAATATTTCAAGTCACTGCTTAAAACTGTACAACATTTGTCCATAACGGTCAAATTTCGAACATTCACTGAGCCTGCTCTGATTTTAAAAGAATAGTTTACCCAAAACATTTTCGCACCCTCATGATTTTCTACACCTGGGTGACGACTTATTTTCCATACAAGACAAAAGGCGAACTTTATTATATATTGATATAATGATAAGCAAAGCAACTGTACAGTGAAGCCTATTCTTCCTCTAATTATTCAGAAAAATGTTCTTTAAAAATGGTGTTGTTCCAAATATGTAACAACAGAATTTTAAAGATCTCTCTAAGGAGGGGACATGAGGTCCTGCCACTTAAATCATGACAAAGCTGTGTTTCTAAAGCAGATGTTAATGTGGATTAGCATAGGGGTGTCAAACTCTTCTCCCGAAGGAACACAGTTAGCAGAGTTTAGCTCCGGCTCTAATTAAACACACCTTCAGTATCCAAATCATGACCTTCAGGTATACTTGAAAATGACAGGCAGGTGTATTGCATGAGGCTTGGAACAACTACAGTAACTCTGCAGGACTGTGGCCTTCCAGGAGTCATAGATTGTGGTTGTTTATCATGTCCTTTATAAATGTCCTTTATATGTTCATGCAGAAAACAGTTCTACTGACCTTTATGTATTACATACTTAAAATGGCGCATATTTTGCAACCATATCGGGTTTGAAAATAAACAGAAAATGTCACAGACTTCATGTCACATAATGAATGCAAGTTCGGGGAATAGTTGTGGTGTAAGTGGACTCAAAGCGGACGGCGGTACCGCTGGCCGAAGCTATTAGCCAAGTACACAAACAACAGATAAGCTAAACCCATGAAACCAGAAACGTTCATTAAGCGTTTAATTCATCTTAAATTCTGCCAGTGATTAACTGTGACTTGAACTCATAATGACTAAATGGCTCAGACCTCATCCAGACATTTTAACTCCCAGCTCCCAAACGACAGTACAGATTAGTGGGAAAGGGAAGCTAATACTGCCACCTTCAGGGCGTTTGCGGTAATGATGAAAACACACACGCGCGCTGCCTCCCCTGGTTTAGGACAGCAAAGAATGTTATTACTGCGTACCCTCCACTCTCCCTGTGCTCCAGGGAACCTCCTGAAGTCCAGAACTAAACAAGCGCTCGCTCTGTCCACGACCGGGTTCTGCGTTTGAGTGACACGCTGCTCGCCGAGTGTTTGTCTACGTCCCTGGGAAACGGGGTGGTGTCACCGTAGCAACGGGCCTATCCCATTCATCAGTGTCAAGCGTGGCGCATGACTAATGGACAGGAAGTACAGCCGGAGAAACAACAATATTTGCAGAATATATTTCAGAAACATTAGGCCACTTTCTCTTACGCTTCTCGTTTCAGCAAACCGTAATGGGGCCTAATACTGATTTATGGCTGTGTTTATCTGTTCTCAGACGCGCTTGCGGTTGGTGTTGCTCTAACCTGGATCACCGTAAAGAAAACACGAGGCTGTTATTGGATTATCTTGACCCACAGTTAAAAGCTAGCAGAACTCCCCTGGATTTGGTTTAGAAACAATGTATCACAGTTAGAGGTAAAGAAGGAGTCGCTTGTTAGCGCTGGCCTGTGCAATGCCATATCAGAAAGGTTAATAACTAAAACTTGGACCTTCACTAGAGAAATCCCATACAGTAGTAAACTGAAATGTTAGCCGAGTACCGCGGTGTCGGATTTGTATTGCTTCTGTGGCTTAAAGGTCAACGTCACGACCTTGTGACGTGCACAGAGAGGAAATAAGTGATTTGAAACGCACACCGAAATACAGACTTCCTGAATTTTTATGAGATACTTCCTGTATCTCCAAAATTGTGCATGTTTTGTTTCATTTGCACTTACACTCTATGACATCACAACTCTCTCTCTATTGGTTCCCGTGTGCTCGTGAGATCAAGGAGGGGATGCTTAACCTCAGCAGCCTGTTACCGTGGCGTCCAGACCGGAGCGTTTGGTGATATTGAGTTTAGTCAGCTCCTCAGCACAGGTGGGGTGTATTCCCACTGTATTTCTCAGGTGAGTGTAGGTAAGCCCACACCTGTGGATATAAAGACAGACTCTGTATTCATTCACAGCTGGTGTGTACTCACACTCAGTGTGCATGTAATTAAACAGACATCTGGACTGTATATGAGAACCAATTAAATCAACCGATACTTATTGGCTGATTTTATCCCAATATAATATTCAGGATGAGAGAGAACTTACTGGAAGGCCAATGAAAAGCCCTGTGTGACCTCACCAGCATTTGGGCCGGTGAAATGTAGACCCAATACACGCTGATCAGCCTCCCTTAAACAAATCACCTGAGAGAGAGAGAAAATGTGTTTATTCAGGTATTGAGGGTCATGGACTCATCTAACCCTACATCAGAGCTGGAACTGGAGACCACTGGAGACCATCTGAAGAGTTAAACCAGTCAAGCTCAGCTGAGTTTAGATCTGACAGAAAACCAGACTTTGATATTTTCTGATGAACACGTGAGTTGTTTGGCCAAGTCACCTACATGATTCCAGGGTGTTGGGGGTGGTCGCCAAGGTGTTGCTAAGCAATTGTGGTAGTTGCTGTATGGTTGCTAAGTTGTTGCTAAGATTTGTTTTCATAGTGAGCTAGCCCAAAAGGGTCTACTCTAAATATCAGTGACATTTTGGTCCCCAGACATAGCTCAGGTTATAAACCTAGGCAACCTAAGTTTGAATCCATCTTGGGTCATTTCCAGTTGCCCCTGGCAATCTCCCTTTTGTTGTGGATCATCTCTCCACTGTCTTATCAATATAAACAATACAGTACAATACAATACAGTATAATAAAATACAGTTACGAGTCACCTTAATGTAGCACTGACTGGCATCTCTTTGGGCCACATTGAACTCCAGTGGTTTGTAGAATGCATGGAACACCTGTTAATACACACAGGAAAATGACATCATTTCCTGTATCATCATCCACTTGAGGGCGTCACTTGGAAGCAAGTGCTGCTACCGTTATGGTCTTACTGCACTAAACATTTTTTCTTTTGTTGAAATCATCAATATTAAACACGCTTAAGAGCGCACGTCCAGGCGTGCTGACACGCAGCTGTCAGAGCCAATAGGATGCTGCGCTTTTGATCATCTGTCATCTGCCTCTACAAGCATCAGTCAGCCCTCCTGCAGGCCTGTCAATCAAACCAGATTCAGGTCTAAAGACACGCCCCTCTCTGAATGCTTTAGGATTGAGTGCCATGCAGGTGTGCAAGGATACACTGTACACAAATTATTTTCCTCCTAGTCATACATCGTAACTTGTGATTTACAACTTTAGTTTTATAATTAAGTTTATAAATGCAAATGCTTGTTTAAAAGACTTGACTTGTATCTTATTGTAAAATGGTAAAATCTACTATCGTATTGCTTTATTTTACCTCTATGTGGTCTTTGCCATGTCTCCTCTCTGCCTCTTCTTCAGACAAACCTACGCAGCCGTACTCTAGTGGAGTGAACACTGTAGTGGCCACCTACACACATGTGCGCGCACACACACACACACACACACACATATATATATATAAAAACACAGATGCAATACACTCAAGACGTCCCCTCACTTATCTGAGGCACATCAAAAAAGTCAAAAGTCAACAACATCTAGAAACTAAATGAATCTAAATATTAAAAAGTGAAATGTCGTGTGTTCTTCACAAACCAAGCGGCAAATGATGATTCTCAAAATCACTCCAAATTAAAACAAAAGAAATAGCCGTAATTATTCAATCCATGATATTTAAGACGACCATTACATTGTTTCATGATAATTCATCATACTGTATTATACATTTAATTTGTTATTACTGTAATATTTGACTGTTTAATTTTAGTTTTGTAATTCTCATTATTTTCAATAATTAATTTTCAGTATATTATAATTACTGTAATACAGTAAACAATTACTCTGATACAATTATAAATTTTTCCTTAATCCAACCAACCTTTATGAAAAGCAGTAAGTAATACAATTAAATAAGTAAATCAAATACTGTAAACAGAATTTTTTTTTTTTTATGCTAACGAGAATTTGGAGGGAAATATACATTGCTTCATTGAGTGTGTGTGTGTGTTTAAGAACAAACTTACGTTTTCATAGTTCATAAACTCAGTGGATTGGCCCACCAGTCTGCGGGCCAGGAGTTTTCCGGCCCTGATGGCTGTCGGGGTCAACTCAGGACGACCCTGAACACAGAGCATGTGTTGGCTATGTCAGGGAATATATTTACACACACACACATAGGTGTTGACCAGTCTATATATACAAAACAGGTCTAGCGCTTTGGCGATCCCTGTGCAAAACATAGGAAACCATTTAAACCACAGTTAAACATGATGCGAAGCAGATTACAGCGCCGTTTAGTGTAAATCTAGGTGCAATTAGTCCGATCAGATTTTTGGAGATTAGTATCAACTCAACGTCACGCGGCTGTCAGTCACAATGATGATTACAGTGTAGAGGTGGACGACTGCCAATCAGTGCGATGAAAAACATGCCTACAGTAACAACACAGGAACAGGCAGCGCCGCTGGGCGAATTCTCACTCACTGACTAATGGCACCAGCAACCTGTCTGATAACTTCTGTACATCCTGCTGTCCAAGAAACCGCCTCAGGAGTTTGGCTCTGTGTGTGTGTCTGTGTGTGTGGACGCCACCCAAACAGCCAGGTGCAGCTCAACATGTTGCTTTCTTTACTTCTGAAAAGTCTTGTGTTTTGATGTAAAAGGTAAAAATAAAAATGAAATGACGAACAGAGTAAAAGGCTCTTCTCTTGACTGGTTCTGTGTGTGTGCCAATAATCACACAGCTGCTGTGTGTGACAGGCAGCTGGGATATTTGATCCCTGTATCAGTGATGCTACAGGTCAATGACCTTCTAGCATAACGACTGAACTGACAGACAGGAATATGCTGTAGCTTTGTAGCTCTCCAGCTGGGATGTGTGCGTGTGTTCTTGATAAAGCTGGATTGCGCTAACTTCATTGCGTCTTTTTTGACAATATGCGCCCTTGGCGCGTACAGTACCTCGCTGATGTCTCCGATGGCGTAAATGTTCGGCACAGAAGTTGCTTCGGCAGCGTCCACGATTATTTTCCCGGTTTCTTTGTTGAGCTCCACACCGACCTTCTCTAGATTAACGTTCCTGGTTTCAGGGGCTCTGCCTAAAGTCAAAGAGCAGAAAGCAATGACAGGCAGAGCGATATATCAGACAGCTTTCTGGAGGTGTGAAGCTGCATGGAAACTGTTCACCGTTTCTGACACATGCACAAGGCCGAAGAGAACCGCACAGCCTGCTGGGGGAATGCAGTGGGGGCTTTATGCTTTAAGATATCTTATCCAGAGATTACAAAGAAAACACATGCACAGCTGGGGAGAGAGAGGGAGTGTGAATGAGTGTGTGTGTGTGTCTGTGAGTGGTCTGAGTAATAAGGAGACCTGGAAGCATTTCCCATCAGCCACCTGGGGCCTGCAGTGTCATTTCTGTCACTTCCTGTCGGAGGGCTGAGAGAGGCTGTCGACACTTGTCCATCTCCCTCCTTCCATGGCGTCTGAGACGCGCACACACACAAACGCACGGACTGCCCAATCACGCCGCCTTCGCAGGTATCACAATAAACAATGTTTGCAGCAGAAGCCATGTAGATGCTATCAGCCAGCAAGAACAACAAACCCTAAAGCTCCTTTTCCTGCCTCAAAACACAGAAATAACTTCCTCCTGCTCCATGAACGAGGCCGGAGACACCGAGCCGAGTGTGTATTCACATTACTCCGAGTAAGTGAGAAAGAGAGAGTTAAATAAACAAAAGGGAAGAAAAACATTTTCACTAACAAGTTTCACTATTAAAAGTCACTATTAGTCACCAGATTTTGTAATCACTTTTTTTGAAAATAAAAACTTGCCACCCATCGTGGTAACTAGGGCGTTAGCAAGCAGGTACTACTGTGTTCTCAGTGATATTTCATTCTATTGTGAAAATTAGGTTATTGATATTATTATTTTCCCCGCCCACATGGCTTTGATTACATCAACAAATATGTGTCATTTGTTAAGATAATAGTCTATTCAAAATAAAAGTATAAAAGGCCACTCCATGTCTAACTGACAATATTGCAATCGTTTTAAAAAATGCTGACAGCACAGATACGTCCTTCAGGAAATGCAAATGTAGTTACATTCTGATGAACGACTACAAAAGCTCATTTTTATGAGTATCCTAAACAATGCAAAGATCAGGAGTCAGAAATAATACAACTGATAATTTAAAATGGCACTTTATATGCGACTAACATCTAAAGTCACAACATCTAAAGTCACAACATCAGCTGAACGAATAGCCCCCAAAAACACTGCTTTAATTTAAATTAAATTAGTACTTAAAGTAACTTTCAGTTACTTTAAAAAAAAAGTAACTGAAAGTAACTGCTATTAAAGTCACTGAATTTAGTTTAATTCAGTAGGGAGTCATTTCTAATGACGTCCCACACAAGCACAAACTATATTAACCGTTCAAGTTAAAACGAGTGAAAGAAAGTCTTTGTTTCACACCACATTCCACCAGCAACAAAACCCTTCGAGATCACAGCCTGTGGAAAAAAACGTCCTTAACTTTGTCTGGGCAAAGGCAGCCTAATAACAGTGAGAGCCTTACATTTTATTGGTTCATCACAAATACAGCACCTGAAACTATGATTACTGTAAACTGGGAAAGGCAGCAGTATATGCGTCAAACCAGAGCAGTGCATTCCTGCACCGCACTTCCTGTCTCTCCCTCTGTCTGATTTGGGCTCCTGGAAGTTCGGTGGGCATTGTGAAGTCTGGACACAACAAAACAGACCACTGATAAGACTGCCTGAGAATCAGACGCCTTCTCGCTCTCTCTCTCTCTCTCTCTCTCTCTCTCTCACACACACACACACACATTTGGTCCTCATAATGTAGTGAAAACCAGGACACACAAACACTCACGTTTACTTATCTAAATGGTGACATTCCATAGGCTAGCTAACAATATAACCTAACCCACACTCGAACCCTAACACTACCAGAAAACCTTAAAAAAATATATTTCATATATTTTTATAATGTTTTAACAACTGAGGACGTCCCCAAAAGGAGGTTTTGCTCAGATTTGTCAGGTTTTGCTGACTTTTAGCTGACAAATTTGGTTTTGCCGACACATTTGTACCCAATAAATGGTTAAGTGAACCCACACACTCTCACACACACACACACTCTCTCACACACACACATTCTCTGATAACGCACAGAAACAAAGGCTGGTGTTGTACAAGGAAGAACTCTCAAGGCCCACATGCTAATAGCCACAACAATCTGCCTGGCAAGATTATAATTGAGTCTTATCAACTCGACATGGCAGAGAGAACAATGCATGAAACAATACGCCTTCTTCACCGCCTTCTGTTCCAGCCATGATCAAACTCACTGAGAAAGATGGAATTCTCCAGTGATATGAGTTAGCTCGCACTGTACAGTAGCTGAGGCAGCTCCTGGCAAAACGAATGAAGTACAAAGCTAAAAGGATGACCTTATATGACTTTTACTGAAGGAGTGACTTATCTTTTGCAAGACAAAACAAAAAACTGCACTCCATTTTGTCCTCATTATAAAAACATGTATATCATTTCCCATTTTCAAAACTCATAAACGCAGAACGCCAATGGAGGAAATGCCCTACTTCCTGGTTTTTAGTACAGCCACCTGCAAAAGGGCACAGCCCAGAGGAAGGATGAAAGGAGAGCGGAAGGGTGGAAGAACTCCACTGGGGGTGAGAGAGGAGAAGAGAAATAGAGCCGTCCCATCAGTCTCCATGAGGGAGATTAAAAATGTTTCACGTTTCCACTGAGAGAAAGAGCAGGATAGAGAAACAGAGAGGCCACAGCAGGGTAACGCAGCATCCTCTCTGTGCTGTGATACAGGATATCAGCCTTTAAATCACCATGGCAACAGTCAACACTCACACTACTTGATTGTTATTATAGATCCAGTTTTAAAATCTAAAGTGGATGAGTCACATTGTAAGATGCGGTAAAACTGCTGATATACACATACAGTACCTGTAACCACATGTCACATTAATTCTACATTCATCAGGATCCCAGTCATACAAAACTGGGAAATATACTAAACTAAAATAACAATACAATCCGAAAATACAATCTGAAAATCAATAATTGTCATCAAATGACTATGAAATATCTATAGTAAATGTTTTAGTTTTAAACTAAAACATTTTGTTTTAGTTCTGCTCAATTCTAAAATGTTTTTGGCTAGAAATTGCTCTTTGTGACTGCAAGCTACACAGAACTATTTATAAAATCCTTATCTAGTCATCGCTGAACATCTGGAAAATGATGGAAATTTGTTGGTCATAAGGAGAAGAGACTTCGAAAAATGTCTTAAATTGCTTGGCAACCAGCTTGCCAACAGTTACGCTAATGAATGAAAAATGATTCGTAAGAATTACTCTCACTCTTTTGTTTATTAAAAGTTACTATCTTTATTAAATTACTGTATAAAACTTATACTATATAAAACCCCTTTGTTTTTCGTCATACCCAGCCTCAACCATTTTCTGTGTTAAAATTGTTAAGTTATTCATTATAACATGACATAAAACGTTGGCGGTGAAATTCAGATCTGAGGAGACCACTCAACCAGCCGAACGTCTGAAGCTCTTCTGGAACTGCGACCACAGATCTTCCAAACTCCCTTTCTCTCTAACAACAAACCAAGACAGGAAACAGCAGTTTGATCCTCACTGTACATCCTCAGAACAGCTCTGCTCCACACCCTCTTCTCACACCATCGATAAATAAAACAACACCAGCCAGACGGATGTTCCTATATTCCTCTTATTGTCTCCGTAACCGGAATGAGAGAAACCAGATGAGTGAAAGAGGGAAAGCAGGCGAGGTGGCATCTGCAGATGACGATTCTGAGGGATGACAATGTTGGAAAACCGCACCGGGCCGGGTGGGTTTCCGTGAGGAGAGACAGGCGATTCAGGCAGGAAAGCCCAGAGCGAGAGAACAAAGCAGGGAATGGGGTGACCCCAGGGCCCTGGTGCATCCTGGTCATACAGAGCAGATCTCTGTGCAATGATTAACACTTCCCCAGATAATTCCATCCCTCTCTCTTTATTACCCTGTTTTCGGGCCAGATTGTCCCTGTTTTTGCTGATGTGGTTGTAGTGGGGCGTGTGGCACAATAGGACACAAGCAGATAAATGTATTTTGAGGATTTATGCATTTGAAATGAGACACAGAGTTGTGATGAAAGCTTTATGGATGACATGGGATGACACAAATGTAGGACGTGCTTTCCTGCAGCATTAATCTCATGTTTCATATATGTAGGGAACAATGTACAGTCAACTGCTGATTACTGCAAAATGAACCTGTATTAGCCTCAGGGGCTTTATTTTTGCAGCAATGACTGAATGACTGCACATTTAGTAATACAGTTAATTAGCAGACATTTCAAAAAATGGACTTATTTTGTATGAACATATTGATGGATGGGTATATGAGAAACATCAATCATGAGAAACATCAATCAAACGGCTATGTAGGAAATGAGTTTCCTGGGAAAATGATCAATTATATAGTTTAGCTTTAAACACTATATGTATATTAAAATCTGACTACTGCGTCATGTCACAACTGACCAATCAGAATCAAGTGTTCCAGAATAATTAGATCATTTCCAAATTGACCAATCAGAATCAAGTGCTTCAGAACGCCTCACTTTGGAGACGAATTTGCTAAATAAATGCAATGTTTATTTGCAGAAACCTTACAAACTGGCATTTAGTGGATGTCTTCTGTCGTGTGTATGTTTGAGACACACTGTAATGACCTTACCTACAGCCCACAGTATTGAGTTGAAGGTATCTTGATGTTCCTCATTGGTGTTTAGATCCGTGAACGTGACCCGAAGAAGACCAGAAGGAAGCTTCTCAACTCTTTTTGGCGTACATCTCCATGAGAACTTGGTGCCATAGGCCTTCATGTAGTCTGTGACTAAACCAGCCATTTGCTAAGAAACAAAGAGGAAAACATTGTGACCTCATAAACTCTCACAGTCATGATAACTACTGAAGAGTTTTGGCTCCTCATCTAAGGCTTCTATCTTGCAGAGCAAATATAATGGCTATTAAGACATTTAAGGGCTTTTCATCGTCATTTGTTTTCTTAAACACAGATTTCAATCCAATTCAGCAAATTACTCTTGCTTGTCACTCCTGTCAGACCATATTGCTAGTATAATACTTAATAACAACATGACAAATCTCCTGTCAGAACACTATAACCATTAATTAAAGATGAATGCGTTAAAAACAGGGTTATAAAACAAGTCTGGCCAGGTCTCTCATCCTGTTTTTGCCATGTAGCCCGGCGGCTTTACCGGGGTGAGTCACATTCAACCAAAACCAAACCAAAAACGAGATTAAATTTCCAAACCAAAGCACTAACTCAAACACAAATTACAGTGGGTTAATGTAAAAGAAGAGAGGTATTTATTAGTACAACCTGTCTATAGAAACAGAGAGGTGTAGTACCTGATCAAACCCCCGGAGGGCGATGCTGCGTACCATCACAGTGGTGTCTAGCCCAACGCCTGTGAGGAAGCCAGCACATTCCAGTGCTACATCTTCCCACACAGAGTAAAGGAAAACGAGTGAACATGAAACGATAACAAATAATGTGATTTCTGTATGCTGTATTTCTATTCAGGGTAATCACAAACTACAGCCATTTGAATCTGGCTAACCAGAACACAGCAAGAGAAATGACGATGCTTCACTATAATGTTACACAAAAGATGTCTGTAATTATCTTTTTACGATGCCTTTTAACAACGCATGTTCTTCATTTTTGCTTTAATTGGATTTAATTTTATTTGTATAACACCTTTCACAAAGCACCTTTACAAACAGAATCTTTGTTGAATTTAAACACTATTTGTTTTCATACTCTTCCAAAATACCTTAGATTAAAATGGATTAATTTGACTGTTTCTACTTAAATCACATGTCTCGGCAAATCAGATCTGGGTCTGCACATTCCATAACGTTTCTAAAGCACTTCACATGCATTTACACTTGGCAGAAGTTGCGACGTGTGCATTTCAAACCATTTCCTGAGGTTTGTGAGATCACACCTCTGTCTGCGTCAATCGGATCTTGAAAGTGTTCACACACGGCTATCCAAACAGTAAAACCTCCTGAAGTGAGCAAGTGTAAACAGCCCCTTTCAGACTGTGTGATCTGGTTCGTTCTGAGTGAACACAAGGATACAACTGGCACCAACAACCAACCTGAAACACAGAGAACAACCAGTTATGAGATCAAAGCGAAGTGATCAGTTATCACCGCGATGACAAAAATAAAACAAATGCGAAATATTTACGAAACAACTTCTAAACAAACAATAAGTCAGATCAACACGAAGGGAAAGGAAAACATGATAAGGATGAAGACTTTGTGTGTGGCCCACGTGTACATCCTGCTGTAATCCACCCGCTGTTTCTCGATCAGTCTAATGTAATTGTTAACACAAGGTCTAATCCTGGTGGATGTTCCACACGTCACTGCTGAGTGATGCCCACTTACTCCAGTTCAGTATCACACGCATTCAGCGCACAACACTGCTAATGTACATCCACACCTCGTGCTCCTTTGTGTGCCGGCTTATGAAGGGATTAGGAGAAAAATCTCGGCTCTTTTTTTACCCTTTTATCAACCAAACGTGTCCCTGAGCTCCCACCTGCCACATCGCAGCATGTCTGATGAGTAGAACCCGTGTGTTCCATCTATAGAAGTCTATAAACTAGACTTTGAGTACGAGAAACGAACGTTTATTTGTCTTACCCCACTGGCCAATCACTTCTTTTTGTTTAAACCACACTAAACTTTGTTACATGTCTCTGAAATCGTGATGTAATGTAATTTGTCATTTTGTTTTCTAGCTGGAAGCTCAAAAAGATTTTTTATGAAACAGTATGTGATCTGTAAGCTACTGTACACTTAGTTAACCTTGGGCAGCAGTGCTAGAATAATTCCAGCAATGATAACAGCAGCTGGTCCTGCCCAGCATCTGCCCAGACTGAGTCTCCTTTCTTCTCAGCTAAGCAGACGGAGATAAGCGCGGTCCTGGGGAGCATATAACACTATGTCTATGTCTTGCCGCATCTGTGAGTCCCGAGGCCCTTTGGATGCCTAAACCACAGGTGAAATAGCAACATAGTTCCAAAACAGGGTGTCTCTACATTAGTATTTAAATAATTAGCTCAAGGGTCGTTACCGTGACATCCTGAACACATCATTTAGCGTTCGTCTAAATCCACAGCACGTCATCAGTTCTGACAGATGCCCAGCTGTTGTGCGGGAATGACGAGTCAATGTAAAACATTTTCCTTTGCCCTCTCGGGCGTGCGTGCCAACACTCTCTTTCGCACCCATCAGTCACCAAAGTCTTGCCACTTCCACTTACTGGCAACAGTCTGAAATCGCACCTGTACAGCTGACAGATCGACCGCAAAACAACAACACCTGCCCCTAAAGGATGTGGCCGTTATGGCAACTAGCGTGACTTACAAAGACGACTGCAGTTAACCACACAAAATACAGTTGGAAGGTTTAGGCAGGTTTTGATTATGGACCAATTAAATTTTAATTAATAAATGGTTGATAAACACAGCAGATCTAAAGTAAACAAACCGTTAGCAGAGGCCACTTGTGAAGGAGAGAAGATATAACGTTCATCAAGAAAAACAAGAGCCGCATTGCCTTCGATTACAGCAAAAGAGAAATGCTTGCTGCAAAAAAGTGTCCGACCACAACATAAACAGTACATACGTTTTTTTGGGTGATTCTTTGAGCCAGAAGACATCATCACTCGTGATTCCAAACTCCACAGCTCCTGGAACCTGAAGACACAATAATCACACGAGTCTACAGTCAACACACAAGAAAATGAAATCAATGAAATTATATTAAAATGATAATATGATTAAATACATTTTTATATTATTATATATCATATATAACAAGATAATAATACCAGTATAACAAAGCATAGTACTAGTTACTGATACAATGATCATATTTTAATAAATGCGTAATTATAAATAAGAATAATACATTTTTCCCATTATTAAATTCAACGCAAGTTTTACAATGTGAAATGCATCAAATTTACTTAATATTATTTTGCTTAAAAGAAATGAAGGCTGTTTTTAAGACCATTAAGCACTGGCACATTCTTTTAATAATAACCAAGCATATTTCTCCTAAATTCTCATTACTGTAATGCAAAGATCATATTGTAATATTTATAATTATACTATAATTATTATTATATAACATCATATTATGTGAATTATAATGACATATGTGAGAAATGCATAAACATGTCTTGCTCATATAACACGAGCAGAACATGTTCATGCATGTGGTTTAATATCAGCAACTTCTTGAAAGATTTTGTGATATTTACTCTCTGGACAGAATAAAAGTACTGGCCTATTTTTGTCTCTGCTTCTTTACTGCTATTACTATTTCAAAAACACATTTTTTATACCATATCGTATCAAATGTGTTTAATAAGGCTCCTACTCGCCTGCAAACACAGCAAGGTCACACAGTGCAAACACAACACATGCTCTGCTGCACAGACACTTACATGTGAGGGATACTTTGGCCGTCCACCAGTGGCTAACACGATGTTTTTGGCCGACACTGTAATCTGCATGAAATAATACAGATGTGACTGTATGATACATCAGAATACTGCTGAAACATGTTTCTCAACTTTAACAAGTCGAGTATTCGATTATTAAATCAAAAGTCATACCGCTTTTCCTTTTGCATTTACTGCTCTGATCGTGTGTCTATCCACAAGACTACCCTTCATATTTAAATACTTCACTCTCCTGTTACGAGACAGAGACAGACGATTATATCACGCTACACCAAAATGCCAACGTGTGATCTGAATTTGCTTATTGATATCTTATTTTCTTACACTTTAGGAATGCAAAACCAGTTTAAAGATTCTGTTTAATTCAAAAGACGTGTGAAACGTTCAGTATCAACAACAATCATTATATCATTGACACGTGTGATGTTTCGACTTGACGCTGGTACTCTAATGTGGAGACCTATATTTGGGGCATTCTGGGAAATGACATCACCACACCTGTTTGCCTCACAGCCATAGAGTATAAAGAGTGAAATTCAATTTATCATGATGGCACATTCGCTGTGCTCATATAGCCTAAGACTGTAATTACCTTATCAGACAGTCAGAAAGATGGACAACTAATGAGGTCTACTGAACAAAGACTGATTAACATCTGTGTAATACTTCTGAATCATGATCATTTTCAGTAGTTAACGTATACACACATTTTATATAAAGAGACATACTGGACAGTAACTATAGGGAGAATCCCCCTGGAGCAAACCTGATGTAGGTATCTTGCTCAGGGCTACAGTGTAGTAATTGTAGGTTACTTCAACCTCCAGCCTTTATGTTGACAGCTACAATTCTGGATTATTTATTCTATCGCCACACTACTGGCAATAACAGAAATTATTTTCCTTTTTTAACTGCCATAAACAAAAACATGTAATATGGGTGTTATTAAATGTTCTTAAATATGTCCCGTACTATTAAAAGTACAATTTTGGAACAACTCACTTATCTTGCAGCTGAACCCTGTGACCCCAGTTTAGCGACTTCACGTGGTTCTGAACAGCTTCTGCCATTGTTGGCCTGCAACATGTTACACATGAACTATAACATCCCTTTATATTATTCATAACATAACGGAAAACACTTTAGGACTCTCACATACAGATTTATCACTGATTCATTTCTCATGTTAGCAGGAAATACATTCAAATAAATCCTAAAATACTGCACACACATTCAGAAACAGCTTGTCTGTTTACTACTGGGTTTCTAAGCTTCAACACACAAATATATTGCAGTATTAAAAACATGTCTACTTTTAAATTCGGGCCTGGAGTGCCCTCTAGTGTACAGATTGCCGCATTTTACATTTTGCCTTACAGAAAATTGGTGTTTCACCACAAGATGGTGCTGTTTCATACACACAATAATGAGTGGTATTAGTGCAAAACAAGGACTGCCAAACTAACACCTGACCCTAAATATTCTATAAACAATATCATATATGTGCCCTCATCTGCATAGAAATGTATGTCTGCCATTTTTTGTAAACAATGATTTTCTGATTGTAAGCATTGTGTCTGTGTAGAATTACTCACCAGTCATGTGACAGAGTTTCTGGGATCTGCCAGCCGTACATCTTGGCGTCCTTGACTGCAGCACCAAGCAGTGCGGCCTGATGCATAAGCTTCTTCGGAATGCAGCCAACATTGACGCACGTTCCACCAAGACCCCACTTTGTGCCTACAAACAGCATGAGTTGTTTTGGTTTGGAAATAAACCCATGACCAACAAATACATTATGACTGCGAAAGAGGTCTGTACCTTTAAGAGAAGGTTCGACATAGTCCAAGACAGCTACTGTCTGTCCTAATTGGGCAGCTGTAATGCAAGTACCATTAAAAACGTAAAAACATTAAAAGTTATGCAAATTGCTGTGGCGAAGAAAATACGTAAGTATAGATTACACACCTTCTTTTGAACATGCCAATCCTCCAGAACCTCCACCAATAACCACCAGATCATAATCAAACTTTCCTGCTGGAATCAAGATAAGATTTCTATATAATTTCACTAGACACAGGTAAACAGTTTTCATTGTAATATTCATTGTTTCATAATCTGCATTACTATTGTTTTAGATAATCTCTCATATGTATTGCATTCTAATGTAACATTGTATATTTACACTGTAATATTCATTGTCTCATAACCATTGGTCTCATATCCTGCATTGCAATTGCTTCCGACAGTCTTTTATATGTAATAAACATTTCCTTAACCTAGAGACCGTAAACATGATTTCAGGGTATGTACGATATCTTTAGGATCAGTCCAAAAGCTGTCGAAATAAATGATTAACAATATATCGTTTTATTACATAAGAATTACCTGTAAAGTTTCGTGTACATATCAGAGGATTTAAGCCGCAGAGAGCTCTGATCTTCTGCCTGCCTCTGCTGAAAGCAGCCATGCTGTCAACATAAAGGACCCCTGTCAGCCGTTATAGATGTCCGAAAACATGCCTGAGAGAATGTTTCTTATTACACAAGATTATTACAAGGTGTTTGGCATGGATGTGTGTGGCTCAGTTTAACATGTGGTTCAACACATAACCAACTACAACAGTTTAGTTGAAACGCTCTTTACATAAAATCCTTGATCTTTGCCGCTCTCACCTTCTGTACGTCACCTCTTAAATTATTACTTAATATAAATATAAAATTAAACTTTCCCGTTCTTGTGTTAATCGTTTAAAATTAGTATATGGTTTTCCTTATTGTTTTTTATGTCATATTATTAAGCTTGAATTAATAAGCGTTACAATACGTATACTGTCGAAAGCATTGCACGTCAATTGTCATGGTAAGAGGAGGAGCAAAAGAAAACCGACAGGTAATATGACCAATCAGAATTGAGCGTACGGTTGGTTGCCGCAAGTTGATTGGCTATAGCACTGAGAGAGGCGTTTAGTGAACAGTCACAATAAAACAACTGTAGGGGGAGACAGACTCATCGCTTTTCCTGCAGATTCGTGACGGCTTGTGCGAGTCAGCATGCCTGTGGATATCAATGAGTGGACAGGTACTCTAGCTCTCACAGAGGTGGAGGAAAAGCCAGCCAAGCCTCTGAGTGTCAAATATGGGGCTTTGGAAATTGACGCTCTGGGGAAAGTGTTGACTCCCACTCAGGTCAGAGCTCAGTGCGCACGCATGCAGGAGTTAGCTTAGCACAGCTTCTGCACCACGCAACACTTGCTTGTGCGGGTTTGCACTTTGCACAAAGGGCGGTTTGTCAGTGTCAACTGCAATATTGCTAAAATAGGTAGACGTAACAGTATATAAGTCATTTAAGCGTATATAAGCCATTTAAAATGAACGCGGTGTGGCGGTAGTTATGTAACGGAGGCGCAGAAGAGTCGCGCCCCTGATGCCAGCCACAGTGGCTTCTGTCTAGAAATGCCAGCGTCACGTGGTCTAATGTGGACTCGTGCAAAACGTCCTACGTCGGACGCAGTCTAAAACAGGACACGGACCTGATTTCAGTATAGAAATTAGGCCAGATATATATATATTATATTATATACATACACACATATACATACTTTTGTTTTGCAGGTGCAGAATCGCCCCACATCAGTTGAGTGGGAGGGATGTGACCCCAGTAAACTTTACACTTTGGCCCTGACCGATCCAGATGCACCCAGCCGAAAGGACCCCAAATTTCGGTATAGTGCACTGCTGCCTATTTACTACGTCCATCATATCAGAACTTCACCACAAAAGAACGCAGTACAGCGTAACACAAAAGCCATAACCCGTTTATTTAAAATGTGTTAACAGGTTATTCTGCCCTTGAGCGGGGTTATTTTTTTAAATGCTGTGAATGTTATTTTAATTTTAGGGAGTGGCACCACTTCCTCGTTGTCAACATGAAAGGAAATGACATCTCCAGTGGATGTGTTATGTCTGACTATGTTGGTTCGGGACCCCCAAAAGGAACAGGTGAGAGCTCTGACCTGCAATAAATATATATACAGACACATGCATTTATATATATTTATATACTGCATAATTATGCCCTTCTCAATACCAGTGGTACTTATTTCTCTATGTGCTGTTCAGGGCTCCATCGTTACGTTTGGCTGGTTTACGAGCAGTCAAGCAGCCTTAGCTGTACTGAACCAGTCCTTACCAATCGCTCTGGAGACAACCGTGGAAAATTCAAGATACAGAGCTTCCGCAAGAAGTACGGCCTCGGCACTCCGCTTGCCGGGTCTTGCTATCAGGCCGAGTGGGACGATTACGTGCCCAAACTTTACGAACAACTGGCTGGCAAATAGAAAGTATTTAGAGTTCTGACGCCAATGTTTATCAGTCACAAGGCTTGGCTTACTTTCTGTTTTGATTTGCCATTTCAAGAGATAAATGCAATAAGGAATACTGGTTATTTGCTTAGAAAGATTGTGTAGTAAATGATTGTGCATTTGTCTGGTCATCTTTTGTAATATTCGATTCAAAAGGGAAGTGAGCAAGCACAGTTTAAACTATGTCTTCATTTGCATTAAATCATTTACAAGAGGTATTTGGCCTGCTTTTAGTTTAAAAATGCAGAAGTTACAGACTTCACACCTTCAGTTATAGATTTAAGTCCAATTTGTATTTGTTGCCATTACCTTTAATTTCTTGCGCTTGTTGTTGCGTAGATTACTCGTGTACATTGAGATTAAAAAAAAATAAACGACTGTGAAAAAGCCTTGTTTGTGTGATGAGCACTTTATTTACAAATATAATTAAAAGCTCTGACAGAATCATGCCTCTTACCTGAAAACAAATGTAAAGTGCATGCGACAGTAAAGCGTTTTAATCACTAATTTGACGAAGTACACAGCTGGAAAAGGTGGACGATGAAACCTGGATGATGAAACCAGCGTAAAGAGGCCGCCAAGACAATTTCACCAGTGACTGCAAGAGGGAGTGAACCATTTATTATATTTATACGTATATGCATATATAAAAAGAAATTGAAATTTCGTTAAAATGCAATAGGAAAATAAGTAAAAGTTCTCCATAAAGCCTTCTATACACAAAATACATGTCCCGCTCCCTCAGCCCTTTGTGCAGATACAACTAGTTAAGATTCACATATGTATTATTCACATTTTGCACCCTGGCCGAGGTGAATTACGATACTGTACGTGTGAATGCAGTAGGTC
>JAZGTI010000737.1:0-55881 GCA_036877585.1 Botia kubotai | reverse complement strand
AGACATATATAAGGCATGCAAAACGACTGTAAATATCTGTTTACCTCCACTGACATGCTGACCTTATTATAAATGATACAATAATTGTGACCTAAATTATACAATATAATTAACAATTATACCATAAATGGGTGACTCGTGATTTTTACGTGTTCTCCTAAACTTAATTAATGGTCATTAATATACGGTGTTATTTATTTCTTACATATTCCTCCATTTCTGCTATGAATGCCTTTTGGCCGTTTGGTTACCTGTGCAGATCTTCTGGTAGTTATGGTTCTCCTGAGGATGACCAGGAATGCGACACTGAAAGCGGTACTGCCAGAACTCGGCAAACCATGGGTTCCTCTTGTTGGTGTCCAAGCGCAGCTTCAGAAAGTAGTCATTAAATGACTGCACCTCCTCCGTCTGGAGCTTCATTGTGATGCCACCATCTGCTTCCTGCTCGTAACCTTCCACCACCTCGTCACGATCTGCCCAGCCATCACTTCACACAAAGAGAAGAGAACACAGGAGAAGATGCGTTACGTCTGAGGAACGCATTAAGATCCATCCGTTTTGCAAACACAACTCGCTATGCATTCTGGGTAAAACTCAGCATGAGTTTCATCTTCATTTAAAGGCAGGGCAGGCGATTTGTTCCAGAAACATTTTTTATGCTGGTTGAAAGTCTCTTCACATCCTGATAGCAATCTCTAAGTGGTCTAAATATATTTATATAAATACATATCTTTATAAAACGATAAAATGTTCATTCAATCATTGCACTCGGTCCGCATGCAATGATACGACGTCCTGCTTGTCCGTTATACTGTGTGTGTGTTCATGTGTTGGCAGGGGCGTGGCTTTGGAGAGTGCTCTGAACGGAGGGCAGGTCTTATGCTTTCAAAGCTCGTTTGCAATTGCTAGCCTCTCCGAATTTGCCTACCCTCCCTTCATTCAGCAGTGGGCACTGAAGCATTTAAATGTTGAGCTGTGAGTTGTTGTTATTGCATTTAGAGACATTTTCTCAATGACCCTTACAAATCTAGTCTGTCTTATCCAAATGACAGCCATTAGTCTTGCAGTGGAACCCAACCGCCTGAGATTACAATGAAAACATGGAACTCTGAAATTAGGATTCTAAAAACTGAAATTAAGATTCCAAAATATGTGAAAACAATTCCACCAATCAAATCAGTTAATATGTGACATTAACCATTTTAACTCCTTTATACACAATGTCACATTGCCATTAACAGAATTCCATTAAATTTAATTAATCATTTACGTGGGCCGTCCATTCATTGTTTTTTCCTCTTTCTCCCTCTGCAGTGCTCAATACTTGCCTAACATTTCAGCCCTGCACTATGTGGTATCATAGAGTGAATTAGACAAAATTACCTTTAGAGCCTTTGACCTAAAATACATCTCTCTAAAGAGCTTTGCACCCCACAGCAAAGCGGAAATGACAGAGATTACAGTGCAGCTACAGAGTGTTTTATTACCTTCATGAATAATGAATGAGCTGAAGCTCAGGTAGAGACACACTGTGTTGCTGTGATAGGCCACTGTCCTGAGGCTGGGGTGAGGGGGGGTGGAGGGGAACTAGTAGCTACAGCAGTAATGACACACGGGAAATGACCTTTTTCAATTGATTCAAGCAAACTCTGACCCTTATTCTGGGATTTGTTTAATCCCCAGCTAACAGTTTTGGATTTTATGAACGTTTCCCTAATGTTTCTATTAAATAACAAAAACGTTAAAAATGTTGTTTTGAATGTTCTAGGAATGCTCAAAATGTCCAGTTTTCAGACATTGTATTAACATTATTGCTTGGTTATAAAAATTTATTCTGTAATTAATCTTTGATTTATGTTTTAAAAACATTGTATTAATGCTACTAAATGTTTTTGATAACTGACAGAACTGACAACTGACAGTTGGGCAACTCTTCCCCATGAATCTCCTCTTACCCTTAAAGGGACAGTTCACCCCAAAATAAAATTCCATTATCATTTACCACCCTCATGTTGGTTCAAGCCTGTATTTTTCTCCAGTTGCTCTTTTACATGCAATCACAAGGAATTAAGCCTTTCAAACTTCAGAATGACGTATTAGCACCACAGTATCATAAAAATAGCTTTAACACTTGGGCACTATATTCCAGATCTTCTGAATCCATATGACAGCTTGGAGACCAAAAGAGACCAAAAGTCTCATTAATACTCACTAATAATCTTCTCTTCCTGTGACCAGTGCATCAGTGAGTTGAACCAGATCGTGGACAAATAATTTCAAACCGGTTCAACTGACACACTGAGATGAATTTTTATTTTGGGCAAACCATTCCTTTAAATTTCACACATGTTCATCTACTTCCCCAGGGCTTCCTGTCATTGTTTCCTGCATATCTCTCCACACACTTGTGCTCCATCACACTCTCTTTGCACCACTACTGTCTCGTATCCTCTCCTCTCTCATTCAAATCCAGTAGATGTGTCTGTGTGTTCTGTGTGCTTGACTGTTGCTGGACTCTCTCTGGAGGACTGAGTAAGACAGCGCGGGCTTAGGCTCAGGGCCATTAGAACTCATCCAGAAGCCTTTACTAATTCATGGCGCTCCAGTTAGCAGCAGCCTGGCTGTGTGTTTCACGAGCAGTGTTACTGCCGGAAGCCCCCATCACGTCTGCTCCTGCCCCCCACACCAGCTTTCATCTGCCTCTATTCCTCTGCCTCTCACTCTCTTTTCACACACAGACACACACACACACACACACTCACACTATTCACACTAAGTCCATTCACACCTAAAACACTTTAGTCTCTTAAATCTGAATTTGCTTGATTTGAATTCAATCTGAACTCAAATGCGAGGGTTAACAAAAGTTGAATTTGCAACTACCTCTTTTAAATCTCACACACTTTCATCTAATTGCTTCACTAAATTCATCAGTCATTGGAAATCATCTGAATTCAAATTCACATTGGGCTAGAACCTGAAAATTTGCATGATGACATGAAACCGTGTAGATTCTGGGTAACCTCTTACAACAGATGTGGTATAACACAGCTTCAATGACAGGGCCGTTGGGATGCCTGCAGGCTTTCCTAGCTTTAATGCAGTTTTGCTGTAGTTGTTTGAACGTTAAGACTTGAGATTGGCCTCGGAGTGTGTCTGTGAAGTGCATCCTGGACTGGGAAGTCAACACACAGTTTGCCACAGATCATACTGTTAACACTGAATCAGGTTGTCGAACAGTATTTATTCTTTACACAGCAACTGGTGATTAATGACTAACAACTGGTTTTAATCCGCACGTTCTAGTGGTTCCAAAATATACTTTACATTTATTTCGGTACCTCCAGATTTCTACTGAGCTTATGAGAACCGATTATAAACATGATCTCATCTTGATTAATCCTTCAAGCCATTGAAAACGGCTTACATCATGTACTTTGCATAAGGCTGAAAGAGACACCAAATAACACTGGCTCTTTTATGAGCTGCAATCCATGTAAAACAATCCTTTCTCTAACATTTCTTTCCTCCTGTCTCCCGTTTTTTCATTCCACTAAAAACTAATTTTACACCCAAATGCGGGAACTTCTAGTGCACACGCATACAGACCCACCAAACTCACTTTTTCTGTCTCTCTTTTTCTCTCTCTCTCTCTCTTTCCTCACCCATGACTAATAAATCTTTTAATACTTCCAAAATGGAGGGCTAATGAGAAAAGGATGTTCTCAAGTATTCGCTTCCACTGATCTACAAAAACCACAATATTCCCAGATTCCGACTCCTACAAGAAGGTCATAGATAATCACGACGTACTGGGTACATTAAAGAATTCCGAATCCAATTTTCCACATTACTCAGGAGAAAATAACCTCAGGAGAAAAGCTGTTTGGGGAGTTCAAGCGCACCTTTGAGTAAATGACCCACTTACTTACAAACATGGTCATGAATAGTGCCCAGCCTCAAAGAGCACTGCATGTGTTTTACACTTTATTAAAGCTGCCAAACCACAAAAAGACAAAACTGTTCAATACAACCGTCTATACGCAATGTATCTTCTGGCTTGGGTGGAACCAGCTAACAGGGAACGTTCTCAGAACATTGGCACAACTGTTCTCTGAAAGTTATCAAAACATTCTCGCCGTAACATTAGTATTACGTTTTTTTAGTGTTACGTACCTTATTTATCAAAAACATTATTCTTTAGTTGCTAACAGAATGTTTAAAAACATTACAGATTTAACAAAATGTTTGAGTAGCGTTCTTATAACCAAGCAATAATGTTAAATGAACATTTTGAATTCTCCTACAACTTTTAAAATAACATTTTTATTGCTTTTGTTACATAATGGAAACATTGGGAACTATCCTACAACCTGAAATTGTTAGCTGGGAAGTCACTTAGTCTGTTGATTTGGGACACGTGGCTTTGGAAAGCTGACAAAGTTCATGCCTGGACAGCAGGTAGCTGCTCTTTGAAAACTGGAAGGAAGGAGCTGCTTCTGTGCTATTTGTTTGACATCCGTCTTAACTGAAGTCTATTACCCAGACCGCAGCCCTGTTTAAGCTAATCTGCTCCATGCTAACAATGCCCCATGCTGCTCCACTCAGACTGACGAATGCCCAAAACATCACCAGCAACTGTACAAGCTGCCCAAACCGTCCGGTAACTGTGACATTGATAAAACCGTGAATTTCCCTCTATGAAGAGACACATCCCCAAAACAATGGCAAGATGACAGCTGATTATGCAAATAAAGTTACTGCAATATTCTCACAGGATGAGCAGAGCCGAAAGGCAGTG
This sequence comes from Botia kubotai, assembly GCA_036877585.1. Taxonomy (NCBI): domain Eukaryota; kingdom Metazoa; phylum Chordata; class Actinopteri; order Cypriniformes; family Botiidae; genus Botia; species Botia kubotai. Next base: position 51,080 of record JAZGTI010000737.1, on the reverse strand, counting down.
TGATGCTAATTAAAGAGAGGGGCTGGTGAGGGACACTCAGGTTTCAACGGGAAAGTTAAGTGATGTAATAATACAATGATAGCAAGAAAGAACTGGGAATTTGCTGAGGAATTGATACACCCATCTGAAAAACATCCTAAATCAGCCTGAACTAATAAGGCTGGCCTGTTCTGATGATTTTTGAGGGGTCTGGACACTTTTTCAGCGGATCATGTTGGGGAACCAGCTGGTAGATCTGGCAAACCAGCGAAACACTAAGTTGGCTGGGCGGGAAGACCAGCTGGTCCAGATTAAACCAGTCAAACACCACAAGAGAAGCTACAGCTAAACACCAGCACCAGCTAAGACCAGCAAAAACACATCTAAACAGTTTTTTTTCCAACAAGGCACTTCAAATTATCTAATGAGAAGATTTCTTTCAGATTACCAAAACAACCACCTAGCTTTTTCCTAGAAACCACCCAGAACATTCGAACCACCGCATAGCAACGCCATTAAAACCACTCACCAGAACAGCTTAGAAATTGCATAGCAACATCTCGTTTATTTCTGCAATCCAAATTCGGGATGCAACTAAATGTGCGATGAGAGGCGAGAAGGAGTGTTTGGAGGAAAACGCTAAAGATTTATCGGGACTGTAGAGCTGTGGGGACTGGGAGTTCGCAATGCACAAAGGGAAGACGATGCTTTCTGTAAACATTTAATTTGGATTCTTGTCAGCACTTGAAACTAACGGCTAAAACACAGAAGAGCCGATATTGGATTTCTCTGTCCTGAGAGCAGGACAATGTGTTCCTATGAAAATGTCTCCTGGGCACGTGCTTTATGGGATTCTAAAAAAGGGTGTGAGAATATTGCGATTCAATTCCATTAATTTGTTCATTAAGAGACAGAGGCACAGATAGTGACCGGTGTAGCTTGACTATTCTAGGCAATCCTGTGTAATAAGTGTTCAAAACTCCCTGCGAGACTGAGCATGTTGATTAAAAATTACAAAGTCAATGTGTTTTTTCTGGTGCTGTAGAAAATTACATAGTCTGGTTTTTGTGCAAAATGAGCTGTCTCTGAATAAACAAAACACACACACCCAAATCCGCACACACACTCAGTTCACCTGGGCCTTAAGCAAGGTGAACGCTGTACGATTTTTATTGTTGTTTATGATTGTTGCTCGCCAGACTTTTCAATATGCACTAAATGACCAAAGACAGCCAATTTCACTCTACGATATGAGAAATCGTTTCTCAGACTGAAAACTCAAGGCAAAAATTGAACGTTGCCTTAGATAAGGAGCGATACCAGCAGCGTTTCAAACACTCTGTTCTCGCCCTCTCTTTTAATCAGTCTCTCTTTATGTTCCTCTCGCTGACGCTGGCTTTCGGTTCCTCTCGCTCTCTCACGCTCTCTCTCTCCCCATCTCTATCTTAGATGTACATCATCCACTTTCTTGGCTTGAAGGCCTGGACACACATTACCATGACAATGCAAAACATGTTTAAATGAATAAATCTCCATTAGATCTCAAAGCTTTTCTTTCTCTGTCTCTCTCTCTCTCTCTCTCTCTGTCTCTCTCTCTTTTCTCCACCTCTCTAACATGTACTGATAACAACACACATGTTAATTTCTATTGCCACAAAAACTAAATAAGACAGGGTCATGCAAATTCAAAAATAGATGATAAACCAGACTCCAGACACAATGTTTTGACCTAGAAAGTCTGTTTGCTGAATCTGATGGTCCGCCTGTGATTTTAGGTGGGTGGGCTACAGATGTGGCCTTGATATATATTAGACAAGATAGCTGCTACAATTCATTTCCAGAGCTTCAAGTCTGGAAAAGATTCTGTCCGCGAATGTTATCCACTGCTGCACCAGAGTTGCTATCTGACAATTCGGCTGATCTGAGAACAGCCTTTGGGAGAGAAGAACTACAATACCTTTGATTTTATGATAATATCTCAGATGCTAAAGGGATCCACTTGACTTTCCTCTTATAAAGGTTTTAGTAAGTGCAATAACTGTTCAAACACTCAAATAACGGCTGGCACCTTTTTAATGTGCTCGTCATTAGCGATAACATGATGCATCCATTTTTGAAAAAAGATTTGAAAAAAATATATAGCGAAGAGCGATCTTCTGCTTGCCTGCTGGTTATCTGGCATGAGATACATTTCCTGAGAGGCTGCAAGACTGAATATTTAATACTCAGCCCACAGCATTCTCCACGGCTCTCTAAAATCAAGTGACCTCCCTCTCTGGCGCGCACACACACACACACACACACACACACACACACACACACACAGTATAAGACAAAGACGGGCAGTTTACAGGGATTTGCGAGCCAGCTTCTGAATCACAAATTATTCATTAATGGTGAAAAGTGTGAAAAGTGCCTCTGTTCTCGAAGTCCATATATAAGCTCATCTGGTTTCCCTGGAAACGTGTGTGTTTTGAAGCAACACAGTTATGTCCAAGCATTCCGATGTCTCCTCTCCCGTGCCAAAATGAAAAGGCATTTATGAACATGCCAAGTCAGTGAGCAAACTTATTAAAACACAAAACTTCAAGTGTGGAACTTACGCCAGACAGACACCGAATTCGTATTCCGCCTCGTTTCAAAACTCCGCCCAACGCAGATAAACAGTTGGACCAATCAGACTGGTTGGTACATGAATACGATCATATAATCCACTGTGAACGTGTATAGTGATAGACAGGCAGAAAGCATTTCTGTCATTCCATAAACAAATCATTTACAGGATGGAATTCTTTTATGATTTACTCACCCTCATGTCATTTGAAACCTGTATGACTATTTTGGCTTCTGATATTTTGAGAAGTACGCTGGTAACCACACGACAGTGGCACCAATAGACTTCTATTGTATGGACACAAAACCACTGAGACATTAAACTATCTTAAATTATCTTCTCTCTTACGTCATACAGGTTTGGCATGACATGAGGGTGAGTAAATGATGGGAGAATTTATATTTTTGCGGTGAACTATCCCTTTAAATAATGATTATAGAGTACATTCAATAAACAAACAATACGGTTCTTTGCGCCACACAATTAATGATTCATTTGTGATATGTATGAGCAAGACGCGTGGGTGTCTTTTTGACTTCTTTGGCCTCTGTGTCTTTCCAAGGTCGGCAATTTTTGTCAAATTACAGCTAAGTTTTCTGAGTGAGTGAGTTTTCTGCCATAGTTTCTTGTTTTTTTGCCTTACCTCCCAATTAGCTGAAACTCCCCAGAAACGCCACGACGCCGCATGGCCATCAACAGGCCACGCACAGTCATCCCCTCGCAGAAGCAGACGACCACGCGGGCTTTGGGCAGGCGCTCGCGCAGTTTCCTAAGCAGCCGGTCAAAGTGTTTTTCTCCAGCATTACTGTAGATCTTATCAGAGTGGGCGATACAGAGACCCTCCTCTGCTGCCAGCTCCTTAAAAGCTTCCATGCCGCTCTCACCATAGTTACCTGCGCTCAGACACAAAATGGAGGACAGTTAACAGAGGATAAAGCTAAAACACATATGACTGATAGAAACTAGAGAACAGCTTTATAAAAGACACGGAATGGAGGATGGATTACCGCCACTGATCCAACACCTGTCGGACCAATCAGAGCCCAGGATGAGAAATGGATGACAAGTCAATATGGAGGACACAAAATGACAGTCGGACAGGCAACTGAAAAAGACATGAAATGGAGAAATGATCACCACCATTTAGTCCACAAATGGCAGTTATACAGTTAGAACGAGAAACACAAAATAAACTCGACACTGACGATTATCATGACTGTCTCCTCAGCTAACAGGGAACGTTCTCAGAACGGTGGCTAACGTAAAAGTTATTTCTAAGTTATCAGATTAAGTTAAGATTCTTGCATTAATGTTAGTAGAAGTTAACATTCTTAAATTGTTCGTGGAGCATTTTAAAATGTTACAGAATTTAAAAAGTCTGAATAACGTTCTTAAAAACTTAAAAATAACGTTAATGCGACATTTAAAAAACAGGATGATTTTAAAATTCCTAGAATTTTAATTTTGTTACTAATGGAAACATTAGGGAAACATTCTTACAACTTAAAATTGTTAGCTGGTACACTAAGTCATAACAACCGATAAACCTAATTACAATACAAATACAATGACCCCTTATAAATGCAACACACTTCAGTAGCTTATCGCTTTTAAAAAATAAACAACAGTAATATGAAAACGGATCAATAAATACTTTTAATAATTCGTGTAACGACACAAGCTCTTGAGAATTATTGCAATTGACTACAACAGGTCACTTGAAACAGTGCGTGCCTTTTAAATCTGAATGAAACCGGTTTGCACATAAGGCTGCTTATAACAGCACACTTCAAACGATCTTCCATTTCATCCTACGTCTGGACCGGCAGGCAGAATTTACATGCTGCTGTAGAGGCAGCCGAGGTCAGTGCTGTTTGACTGCTGTCTAATCAGAGGAGATGAGTGGTGTGTGCTCACGGGTGACTGTCTGCAGCTCTGTCTCACTGCAGTGGCTGTGCAGATGACAATGTAAGCAGGGCTCACAGGTGACAACTACTGCTTTATATTCTCTCTCTGTTGTTGTCTTGGAACCTTTTTCTCTTTCTTGTTTTTAAGCTACAGGTTTCACCGCTGTCGGTAGGTTTCTGTCCATTTCTTCCTTGCTTTGTAGCCTGATTCCTGTCCTCCTTCTCTCCTCACACAATTTCTGTATTGGCCAATATAGTTTGACCTTTATGAAAACACATGCCTTTGTCATATACACAATATTCAACCAGGGGAACCAAATAAACACATCTAACGTTGTTATAACGCTGTACCGTACACTATATATCCGTTTTCAGTCCTTTTTTCTTCTATTTAATAATCTGGATTGTGTGATTCGGCCTGGAAGCCAATTTTACATCAGTAGCATCCGATTTTTTGATGGCCACACATGCTTGTGTTAAACTGATGCCTGTTTAAATCTGGCCATTAAAATGCCTCTGGAGCAGACAGATTCGTTTATATTTGGCTGGGTAATTAGTGTAATCAAGGACCTCTCTGCTGTTACTATGGGCAACAGGCTGCAGTGTCTCAGCCGCAACCGCTGTTGTTTCAGTGAGCGTATAAAGTTGTTGCCTGCAGTGTGTGTCTTCTAAACTCCTGCATGGTCTCTCCTTGGAGGAAAATGTTGTCTCACTAATTAGTTGCCACCAAAATAATAGAGCAGTTAACAATGAGCATTAAATCACAAATCTAACTAATGCACATCTCTCTGCTTTGGGATTTGCATAGATGGGAAGATTACGCTCGTTGGAGGCGAATACAGGCGCCAAAGCGTATAAATATGAAACCAGGAACTGAAGAACCAGAACTGTGAGAAGAACCAGAAGAACTGGGCCAATTCCAGAGTGTAACTTAGTTACAGCAGTATTACATTATACCTTGACATCACGACTTAGCAATATTACAAACTGGGTTCTGAAGTAATCTAAAGATATTTTAATACCTGGTCCTATGTAAACATGTTTACTTTAATTGTGTTTCACTAGCTGATTAAACGCTTGCTGTTGTGAAGGGAAACAAGTGGTGTGGCCCATGAGGACATAAACCGTCTTAATATGGAGCTTAACAGACTAACAGGTTTGCATCTCTGGAAATCAACAACTGATTTTAAAGCGATACATGCGACAATGCTGGCGGGAGAAACATAAAATGTGTGTGTAGTGAGCGAGAAGTGGTGAAAAAGAGAAAGAATACATTAGTCCCCGCATTATGTATGTGGAAGCTGACTGAGTCATTAAAGCATGCTTCCATATGCAAATATTAAAAGGTCTTTGGTCTACTTGCACTACAAGGCTAATGTGATTTAATTAGCATTTAATTACACGTTTCAAGGGTTAGGAAATGGCGCACTTACTATCTGAAATAAGCAGTTGTTTTCACCTGAATTTAAGACGCTTACCCATAATTCCATTCGCTCGTTCCAGGAATGTACCTTAAATGTCAAGTTCGCGCAATCCACCTACAATTAAATTCTGTTTGTTGTATATTTTGTGTGTTTATATTTAACGTGTTTAATGGCCAGAAACGCGTTTAGGAAAGTGGACTAAAAGTCCGTAATGTATAACAGGGAGAACAACAAGAACAGCTGGTGCTGTCAGTGCGTTACCTTCTGTGTGGACGGCAGAAACATAAGTCCAGTTGTAGTGCTTCACAATGTCGAGCATGGCGCGCGCCTGCAGCGTGTCAGAGGGCACTACACGGAGGAAGTATTTGAAGAGCGTTTTGTCGCTCAGGTCAATGCTGGTGGCCGAATAAGCGATCTGGGGGATGTTAAACAGCTGCAGTAGATTCTGCACCTGGATGGCCACCGAGCTGGAGCCAGGACCTATGACTCCAGCGATCGGCTTCTTGCTGGGGGGAGGCTGATTCGAAGGCGTCCCGTCGATACACCACTTAGATCCGTCCGTGTCATCCCGAATGGAGATGAGCGAGTCTCGGATGAACTCGATGCTTTGCTCCAAAGCCACGGAGGAGTGCCAGCACGAGTCTCGTATCTCGCAGCCCAGGGTGATGTTGGGCAGCAGGTGCGGGTCGTTGTTGATACGGTCCAAAGTGTAGAACATCGCCTCCACACGTTGGATGCCGTACTGCTCGCGCACATCTCCACATTTCCGTTCGGCCACGCGCTCGGCTGAGGGTTGGTGGTGCACGGAGAAGAGCGCACCGATGATCACGTCGCCGTCCATACGGGCGACGGACCGGGCCGCGGCGCGCTGAGCCGCCGACCGGCTAGCGGCGCGCGGGACCAAAGACCGCTTATAGATGTTTCCGAGCGCGTGAGATAAGAGCGTCGGTAGAAACAGACACAGGAAAAGCGGGAAGTGTCCGCACGGGAGACGGTGCATCTTCAAGCGTGCCATGTTCCACATTGCGCGACGGACGGCAGCTGTTCAGGCATAGCGTGCGAGCTGCTCGTGCCAGCGGAGACAGTGAGCGCGGGTCGTTCCTCTGCAGTCCCAGATTAAATTAACCGATCATGATGCGCAAGTGAGAGAACATGAATGCGCCCGGCTGGCACCTGCTGAGGAAACACAACGCACAGTTAGAGATACGCAGAGGTTTAGAAAGCAAGTGCAATATTACAATACGCTGTCAAACGTACTCTTTAAAGCACGCGTTACTCAGAGGTCAATGCAACCTTCAGAGAAAGTGTGACATGAAACGCTGATGGAGTTCAGAGTTGGACACCTGCTCTCGGTTAAGTGTCACTTCAAAAGCATCCTGAGGACTATAAAGCCAAACTTGCGTCATTCGGTCAATGCGATATAATTGCCTAACCAGATAGTTAACTCACTGGTAAGAAAATGCATAATATAACCACAGAATGAGGGTTGTAAGTCGCACGCTTAGTTGGCGAGGTTTTGGTCATTAAAATGTCTGCGGGGGACCAAAACCCACCGTAGCGATTTCAGAACCATGGACAGCGCAGAATTCTTATAGTGAACGCCATATGAGCGCCTTACTAGTCAAAGCGTAACTACTGAATACAACGCGTTAAAAATTCATTGTGGTTATACGAGACAGAACACTCGCTTTAAATTCAGTCTAGAGAAACAATTACAGACAATTTCCGGCTTGAGTCTATTCTACCAATATGCTCTTCATCTTAAACATACGTTTTTCCATACAAGTCTTACTGAGCACGTGTCTACGCGGTCGTTTCCATTTAGTCCTTCTCGCAATCGATGGTTTATCGATTGTACTCGATCACCAATGAGCCGCAATAACGATGCAACGCCTCCCGTACTCGCATTAGAGACGCTGCTAAACATCTGGCCCTTTATAAACGAGTGTAGAAACATCTGGACAGGAATTGAACAGCTACGCACCTGAGTCAATGAGACATCGCTTTACCTCCTTATGAGACAGCTGGTGCACTGATGGTACACTTCAGTTTTCAGGGTGCAACCTAGCCAGTCTCTCTCTCTCTCTCTCTCTTTTACCGGCTGTGTAAGATTTTGTTACGTTAGTGGGCGGGGATCCACCAGGCTCAGTGTTGGGTTCTAAGCGCAGGAAGTCATATAAGCGGTGATTTAATTGTCATACAGCACGTGCGTTACTGATTTAAGTTAGTGATTTCATTTCGCTACTCGTATGAGGGCCACGTGACTCTGGTGGTCTAATTCCAAATCATTATGGATTCAAGTATGCACCCTGTATGTCTATGAAGGGACTCGCGCTCACCTATCTCTGTGTGAAGCTCTCAAAGGCATTCCTCTATGATTCAGGCAATGTGGAATGATCGAAGCGATGTGGAATGATGAAGCGATGCGTCAGGCGCGCGTAAAGCCACACGACTCTGTCTGACATATATGACAGTTTAAAGCTTCGACTAGCGCCTCTCGTCTGTGGTTGTGTAACGTACCCTTCCTGTCCCCATGCAGAGGGCGCTTTGAGAACACTAGGATGCAAAACCTAAATACATGATTGGCATCTCTCCATTGTCTCTCCACTTGTCTAAGAATCACGCTACTTAGTGTGCTTAAAAGCGAGTACAGTTTTAGCTTTGTGTTAATAGGAGTGAATAGGATAGTGCACGACGCCACCTGCCGCCTGTTCTAATCTTTACTCGACTGTGTTTAATACAGACGATCTAACCTAACGCACAAACCAAAGACTTGTGTATGACAAAATTGTTCTTGCTTAAAATGCACGATGTTTTATTTATAATAGGGTATGAATAGTTATGACACAACTGGACTGCGTCATATAGCTAGATTGCCTATAGGCAAGTTTCTAAAGAATGCTATTGAGATCTACTCGTCTCACCTGCATTACACGGCTTCCCTCTTGTGGCTGAAGGTTGGTATTGCAACACAATACGACAGTGGATGAAAAGTACTAGCCAGTGCTTCATTTACTTAATTCATTGGTGACGGTGTATGACAAACAGTCCGTCTGCTGACAGACATGTGGCCAGTAGATGGACTGAACTCCATTCATGCTCAACACACTCACAGTTGCACTGACAAGGTCATCTGGACGTGTTGAATTATTTAACTCGACTTGTTGAGTGCCGTTTTCAGTTGCAACACTGCAATCGTACGTGATATCTGTCAGATTACAAACATATAAACAATATTATAAACAGTGTTATTTATATTGTTTATTTGTGTGTGTGTTTATCGTCATCCCTATATGACAATGCACAATAACCCCGTGGGATGGAGCTATAAGCATATCAAATTAATTACTCACCTGCATTATATTTGGGTTGTAAGATTGGAAGAGCTAGATTGGAAGAGGTATAAAAAAACAATACGGTTTAAAACAGACGCAACATTATTAAAAAGAAGAGGAATCATTGCACAAAGGGTTTTGTCCTTTGACCCTTTGTGTTTTTATACCTGGCAACATTTAGAGGAAGTGTGGGACAAACACGTGGCAAATAAAACGCTTTAGAAAAAAGCGGAGAAATGTTTGTGTAGAAACTGTGAAACGTGAAGCAGCAATCGACGCGAAACACGGTGCGTAAGTGGGCGGAGCTACGCGAACCACTTGTTCTCTCGTCATTGTTAGGTCTGAAACTTATATCTTCGTTGATTTTGTGACGATTAAAGTCCACAGTGCAATTTTATGGGTACAAAGGTTCGCACACAAGAATATGTGATGCATTTGTACTCGGCGCTGGTCAGGATAAGCCAACAGCTGTTTATAATTACTGGATAAAACAAAATATTTTATTGAAAGCACTCTGGAGGATTTACATTTATACGTCAGGTGTATTTCCTTGGAATTTATAGGTTTAGATGTAAACAATTATTATAAATTATACGCATATCTCGACAACGATCAGAAGTTGTAGTTGTAGTTTAATGGTGGATTAGGTTAAGTGAGCCTCCGAGCGCCGCCTAGAGGAATAAAAGTGTAAGTTCCATGACAAAAGGAACATTCGCGACCGCTCGGTGGAAGAAATCAGTCACGTGACGTTGAAAGCAGGAAGCGCAGCCACATCACAGCAGCAGCAGCAGTACCGTCAAACTGCAGACAGCGCGACCCGAACGCCCGAAACCGGACTGAAAAAAAGAGCCATTGAAGCACCATGTTTTGGAGACTTTGCTTCGTGTTATTATTACCAGCCCTCGTGGGATCCATGACCGGCCAATATCTGGCGGAAGGTGAGTCGATTTGTGGTCTGGTCGACTTGCGAATGTAACTGTGAAACAAGGTTTTCCTGTTTGTTCAGCGGCAATTCCAAACAGTCTCTCCCTTAACCGTGATTTTAAAAGCACATGATTGTGTTGTTGAAGACTTTGACACGACCCGCACCTTAACCGCCGTGTGTTTGTGTGAACTGGGTCTGACAGCAAGACTTTATTTACCAACACTGTTATACAGAAGCTTGTTGAAGATTCAGAATGTTGTTTTTTTCACCGAAAACATTGATTGATGTCTTGTCGTTTGTGCCACGCAATATGGTCGGTCGTTTGTTTGACGTTATGTAACCTAACACCCCGTGATCGATTTGTGTTGCGTTATAGCTTTGTGAAATGTAAATATTTTATGATATAAAGATCTATAAATATCCGCAGAGTCATGTGTTAAGCAAAAAATAAATAAATAAATAAACCAGAGAATGTTGTCTTCAACAAAGATCGTGGGTGGCACCAGGGCCGTGTCTCAAAACCTAGCGCCCTGCCTAACGAAACTGTGTTTTTAGGCATCATCGTGGCATACGGACATTTAAGCTCACTTGGGTTTTAAACAGACAACAGGCCGCGTCCGCTTGGTCACAAGACTTGTTGGTCACCTTCCCAGTTTCTTCTGTTCACAGCTACCCATCAGAACTATTTCAAACCAGTGTGATGGGACACCAGACAGAAGGTTTTGGGTCTGGCATATAGCGTGGGCATAGCTTTATTTTTCACTTTCAAATGTATATGTAAAATGTGACTGTATATATTAAACTATTATATGCTTATTGGATAGTTTATATTTATTACATAACGTGTTATGTGCAAACATGAATTCACAAAGAACATGTATTGGCAAATTTTATTACCCATGAACCAAATTAATAAATGCTTTAATAGATTACAGTTCAGTCCCTGTTAGTTCACAATAGCTATCGCATGAACTTAATTTTAAAAAGTAGAACCTTTTTGTAAAGTGTTACTGTGAAAATTAATGATTAAAAGCATTGATTATTTCTGTATGCAAATATGTGATTTAATGGGTGTGTTTTTTTTTTGCAGATGGATGTTCAAAATATAAATTATGTGATGAGTGTCATAATGTGACTGACTGTCAGTGGATGATATGCAATGGTGAGTCCCTCCTGATTCAAAGCTCATATGACAACAATCAACTGACCTTTTTAACAGCATAATGCAGTGTCATTTTTAGCATGAGACTGCCTGAACGAGGATCACAGGTATTGTAGAGGTTTGTTTGCTGATAAGCTTTTCCCATGGGTGGGAAGGGAACAGCGAATGAGCGAATACCAGCCTTGTGACCTCTGTCTCACACACACCTCACCTGACCTATTAGACATAGTGACGTGTTTGTTTTAGCACAGAAATACATATGCGCGTTTCACTAAAGGCTTGTGTAGGTAAATTAAAATGGCCTCGCAGTAGTGTGTGATTTTAGCATTCAGTAGCGAGCTTTGTTTTTGGGTTCAGGAGTGTTAATCCAGTTTTTCTCACAAATTAAATCGTAAATCTTTTTTGTCCATTATATGAAGCTGAAAATTTTAAGCGAAACGTGTACGTTTCCTTCATTTGTATTACGTGTTCTTGGACGAATTGAATAGTCTGTGATGACTCACTGCTGTAAATGATTTACCAAAAAATAAAGCTTCTGTTAACAGTAAATGTCATTCCAAACCTGTATGACTGACATTCTACTGTGAGACGCAGATGATGATATTTTGAATAATGTCTTTTCCATCCCACAATCGATGTCAATGGGGATCAAAATTTAACGGAACGGCAATTAATTTGGGTGAATTCCCAATGTGATGTGATCAAGGAAATGCATCGAAAGTCTTATGCAAAACTTTGCTTTTATTGTTACAAGCTGGTTCAGTGGATAGATGAGATTTTGTGTGTGCGCACAGTTCAGCAGTTTATTTAGTACTTGATTCTGGTTTTGGTCAGTGTGCATCTAAAGTAACTGCCATTTATCCCTGGAGCACTTCTGTGCCTCTGCTAATGGCTGACGTGAAATGAATCATAGAGTAAACATAATGAAACACACGCACTGTTGCTATGGCGTTGAGGCTCTTCAGGAAAAACAACACAGGAGAGAAAGTGGTATCATGGATGAGAAGTGGAAAATTCAAATTACAGCAGAAATGAATGAACCAGTGGATAAAACAGAGCATATATAGCCAGAGAGAATGAAGCCATATAACAAAATACATCAAGAGAATAACATTAGAATTTAAATGGTCTTAAGCTTCTTTATTTTCTGAACTGAATTCTAGTTTTATAGCTTTGTATGGATTTGGGTTTATTTTACTGTAGTAAAAGTGTTCGGTATGGGACCGTGCCTGTTAGAAGAACCGAAAAAAGTTACACTCAAGTTTTTCCATGATATTAAATGCTAAAGTTGAGTAAACTGTATAAAATAGACACGGCATGATTCATAATAATCCTGGATTATGCGAAGCTATGTGTGATGCGTGATATTGTGTGAAATGTTGCAGTACAGTTTTGTATTATATTGCAGGAATGACAGAAATCTGTTTGAAATGTTTCAACTGAAATAGTGTTCAAATTTGTCATTTGCAGCAGCTTCTGAAACGGCTCAGCCAATCGTAATCGAGGACTGTAGCTACTGTATCCCTTTTATAATAATTATAATGTGGCTGGCTTGGCACACTTTTTGGTGGGATCATTTAGTTGCGAAAAGCGAAAAGTTTCACCTAACAGTTTTCATGCGAGGTGTTCAGCCATTTAATTCGATTAATCTGTTCGGTTAATAGATCAACAGATTATTAATGCTGCGTGACAGAATACCACAGCAACCCACTTCCCTGAAGAAACACTTTCAGTGGTTTTGTTCTCAGGCTTAAATTAAAAGTCAGCTTGTCTTTCTCCGCACACAGCGGTCTGTATTGTGGTCCGTTCTCTTCAGCAGGCAGAAGTGGTCTGACAGGGCCAAGCAGGTGTACCGTCTACACCCGCACCTCCCCCCAAACAACAAAAGCCAGTCGCTTAAGCATTGTGCTGTTAGCTCCCTGGAGATGACGCGATCATTTTACACTGAATCAGTGAAACTCCACACACTGGACATAACTGGATCTTTCGATCTGTTGTGCACACTTTTAAACCGTATACAATGGTTGATTTGCATACAAATGTTTCGGTGGTTGGTTGTTTAGTGGTTCATTTGTTTGGGGTATTTATAATGTATTGTGTTTAAATTTGAGGTATGGGGTTAATACAGGTGTTCTTAGGACAGGGCTGTTTTGAGGCCCTTTTTCATATTTTCACATTTCTCATTGTAAGAGTTTTCTCAACGTCATGCTTTCCAGTGGTCTGGTATGGTCTGTTTGAGGCCATGCTTGCATATCACAACGTGAGCTGTAAATACAGTCATTTGAATTACTGACGCGTGGATGTAGGAAAACTTTATGATCAGGAAGTTACAATATTTGGTCAACAAATATTGAAACTTTTGGTTGAGTAACTTATGTTGAAGATACCGAATATGACATCTGTTGGCTAATATAATCTCAGTTTGATTATAATGACTGTTTTTTCACTGGCTCCACCAGATGTTTTAGCTATTTTTGTTTCAGAGGTGACATTTACATGAGCTAAAATTGAAACGATGATCAATGAAGGTAAGAGGGAGCAACAACACAGCACAAACACTCTGACCAACATCACACACCTGTGTGGACAATATATAGCGTGTCTTTCACTTCTTCTCTTGTAGATTGTGCTGTTCAGTCAAAGTTATAGGCTGATAGCATCTAGTGTAGGTTACCTCACTACAAGAAAACTAGTACTTAAGTTCATGTTGTTATAAATTTTCATTTTGGGGTGAACTGTCCCTTTAAGAATAGATTCCCGTGGCTTGTTTTGCAGTCTAGTCTGTTAAACTCCGTGGAAGGTGGATGTGAGCCAGTTGACATCATATTCATTCAGCTGAATGCTTCAGAGAGTGCTTGCGTAGGCCTTTTAAGTAATGAACATTTATACATTTCCCTTCAGTCATTTCTCAAGACTGGATTGCTGAATTTGTTTCACCGAACATACAAACTGCTGAGGGCTGAGAAATGTTGCAGAATGTGTGGACTTGTTTTTTTGCTAGTCAAGCACTTATTTAGAAAGCGAGGAATTCGAACCCCCTCAGCTGTCGTCTCACTGTGATGATGTCACAGGATGGAATTTCTACATGAGAGCTTTAACTTTCACAAGCGCTTGTGACATTTCTTTCTGTTTATGCTGTTTAGGGCTTGAGGCCTTATAGAGCACGATGTACTTTGAAACACAGCCTTAATAGGTTTGTTAAACTATACAGTAGATCTGGGGAATATTGGGCAATATTGTAAGTACAGGTTAAACACAAGCATTGGATTTGTAATGATATTTGTCCTTTTTATAAAAGCAGGGATGGTCTCCGGAGGTTTTATAGATTTTCCAGGTTTTCCATTAAGTTAAATCCGTACTGTAGTACAGGGAAATTAACTGTGGCGTTACCGGAATCTTTCGATTGCCCAATGTCAGCGGCTACACACCCATCATTATGAGAGTATTTGTAACGAAAGTCAGTTAGCAAGACACGCATAAGCAAGACAACACTGTCGGTAAAGTGAATTACGAAACGATGTGTAAAAATGACATTGTTATCAGCAGGTATTTCTGCTCTGAGCCAACACACACAAAGCTTCATTTATGTTTAACATGGGAAGTCGCTCGAAATGGAAACCAGCTGAGTGTGACACAGGAGCGTCTGTCTCTCTAGTCTACGTTTAGCCTATTCAGCAACCTCCATTCCATACTAAATAATCAAAAATCAAATAATCAATAATACTAAATAATCAAAAATCTTGTTTGTTTTGTAAAATATACTTTGAGCCGTTACCTTGTTGTTTGCTCTCTCAGGTCATCCAAATGCAAACGCTAATTGTTTTTGTTTCCCATAAAATATGATGATGTAATCTGATAATGTATTAATTTAAAAACATTTGTTTTTCTTATTCAGGTGGAGAACCACTGTGTCAAAATTACACCCTTGAGGCCGATCAAGGCAACTGCACCAATGTCACCTGCACGGGTAAATCTTGTCCCCCTGCCGTCTTGAGCCTCTCTTTAAATAATTTTAAAAAGAAAAAAGATTAAAAAAGATTGATTTCATACAATCGAAGCTATTTTTAACGGGCGCTCCAAACTCTGATACTTTAAAACCATTGGCACGAAGTTACCTTAGAATGTTCTGTGACTTGACAAAATGTAGCACAATGCTAATGAAATGCTAATATTTCCTGTGCAGTGACAACAGTGGCCCCGACAGTGGCCCCCACAGCGGCCCCCACCGCCAACTCCACCACAAACAGCACCGTACAGCCATCTAACAGTAAAACACTCTTATTTACCTTCATACACAACCTTAGAACTGTATAAACACAATACACACCCACCTGCATTAAAACACACACATACACGTATCTCTGAACTTCACAAACTTTCATGTAAGAGCATTTTTGTAGGTGAGAGGTGAAGTTTCACTCTGACTTCTACACACGGAGTATAAAAAACACCCACATTAGCTGTTAAACTTCATGCATCTGCAGTTTTACTGTTTGTTGTTGCAATTAAAAAAAGAAATCTGAATAGCACTTTTTTTCTGTTTAGCTACCACAGTGGTCACCACTAAATCACCAGTAACAGTCGCTCCGACTCACAACACCACAAGCGCGAGTAAGTACAGCTCTCATGTCCACACCTCTTTGAATAGACAAACTGAATTGACTAGTCAGACTAGTAATGTAACAAAGTGGAGTGAGATATCTTAATTTAATCATTTTAATTGTAATAATAATTTTTTTAATTAATTGAAATTGCAATATATTGCAAGTTATATTCTCACCATAAGAATTATATTAAAAAGGTTCATTAAAAATGTATTTTAAGAAGGTTTTATTGTGTGTCCCCAAAATCCAAGATTTTCAATGTGACCCCAGACTTTAGGTCACCACTGTAAATGTATAGCCCTCTATCATCCGAGGATATGAATGATATTGGATTAAATGAAATATTAGAAGCGTGACTAACTCCAGACTTTTGCTAGCCGTTCTTCCCCTGACGTTTTATTTGAAACGTTTCCATAGATACCACGACCGTGTCACCTTCGACCCCTCCACATAAGACGTCCACGTTTGATGCTGCCAGTTTCATCGGAGGAATTGTGTTAGTTCTCGGCCTTCAAGCCGTCATCTTTTTCCTCTACAAGTTCTGCAAATCCAAAGATCGTAACTACCACACCCTGTAACTCACACTGCCCCCTGGAGGCACGGCACAGCATTGCAGAACCCACACTCCCACCCTATAGAGAAAGATTTAGAGACTAGTATACACAGATTCGCTCATATTCCTCAATGAATCATATATCCCATGTTCAGCCATGTTTTTGACATTTCATGTCGGTGATATGAGCTTTGTTTCAATGAAAGTTATAATTCTCACAATCACTGTACATTTATACAGACGTTAACCCAAAATACTGACTGATGACCCATGAGAGATACTTCCCGCCACTTTCATGCACGTCCACAATCTGTTATCAGAAAATCAAAAGAGGTTCATTTTCCTCATCAAATCGTTTAGAAATCTTCTCTTTTAATGTTCAGCCCTTCATTGTTTCTGTTAGTTTGATGATAAATATATATTACGTTGTCCCAACAGTATGATGGTGATTTGATATTGAGACACAGTAAGCAGCATGTTGTTCATGTCTGTGGCACGTTTCCAGTGTTAAGTTCAAGTCACTAGAACAGTGTTGTACGCAGTTGCTATGACTGATGGTTCTCTATATTCTGCCCAGTTCAGGCAAATGAGAGTGAATCTTCACGCTCATCTTCATCATCTTCAGCTTCATTACTGTTTCCATATTCTCATATTTAAAATACACATTAAAAATAATGACTGTATGAGTTTATACTGGTAAAGTTGCCCCCCCCCATTCCTTCCAAAAACTGGTTTTCAACACCGTTTGGTGTGTGTCTCTGTGCGTTTGTGTTTCAAATCTGTTTGGCTGACGCTCTCATTCGTACTGACCAAGAGAACAAATTTTTTGTGATTAATTACATTCTTCTGCTTAGTTCTTTATTGGTAACTATCTAGTTAACAAATGTTGCCAAAACTGAATGAAGAAAACCAGTTAACTTTCAAAAGCAGTAGACAAGTAGATCGAAGAACATTATAAAGGAAACTTAAGGAAGCCCAAAACCAATTCCTCACTTCCAAATGTGTGGTTGCATGCTGGGTAATATCAGCATGCCGACTTACCAGACATTTTGGGCAGTTTAAACATGGACGTTTGGGAGTTTATGAGGATAAAAAAACAGAAGCTCAGCCAAATCTAGATCAAGTAATAGCAGAAGTCGTCTTGTTTCGAATTAGTTTTAGCATGAGGCACTGTGTGAGGCCGTCAGAATGATCTGGCGTCTGTTTCAAAGTGCCTTTAGATGCAGGCAGTGGCTTCAGCTTATCGAGGTTGAGGAACGATGGGTTCGGTCCCTCGTCCTCGTTGAGCCTTAAACTTGTGAATGTGTTTGTGGCGACCGGTTGTTGAGGTAGTATGTGTGCCAGGCTCTGCTTTAACCTGCTGATGGTGTTTGTGTGTGTGAAGTGTTTATAGACACACGTGTGCTTGTGTTTAAGTAGATATAGCGTCTGCCGGCTGGACTGATTGCTGTATTTTACGGAGTTGATGATTAAAAGAGAAATAATTTGTTTTCCAAAAGCTTCAGTTCTCGCGATGAAGAATTTTTCCCTTGCAGACAGACGTTGGTTAAATTCTATCACGCCAGATTTATTCTGGATGTTCTTATGTATTCAAGTCACAGATCAATATTCCTATATAACCTGAACTCATTATATATTTGAACATAAACTGACCGCGTGTGTTATTTGACCTTAAACTAAAATCGATATTATTATTATTTAAGGCTCTAAAATGTCTTAACCTTGGTGTGTGCATCTCCTAATGCTTATTTTATGAGCCTGTGCGCTGAATATCTTTGGAGAACTGAAGCGACCGCAAATGTAAGCCAGAAAAGTATAGTTAAAGCGCTCCGCTTCCAGTCAGAATATATTTCGCTTATTTCATCTGTGAAAACAACTGGGAAGTTTCGGCTGGAGTTATAGATTAAATTGGTCTCAGATCAACAAACAAATTGTGTTACCCTCGGGTTCGATTTCTTGGTTTGGAATGGAATTATTGTGACCAGGCTTGTGTTCACATGCGGCGTGAACTTTGACCTCGTCTAATACCTGCCTTATGTGAAACAGCGGCGATCAGCATGTTTTATTTGGTACTTTGTTTATAATTGAATTGTCTGGTTAAGCATTTAAAAAATACCACCTTTAATTTCATTTCTTTCCTCCAGTCCTGTGTTACAATGTTTATCTTTTAATAATATCAATTAGCTTGCTGCTAATAACGTCCTCTGTTAGTCGTAACGATGTCGGCTTGGAAAGCAATTGACATTCTTTGAGTTTCAAATCTTGTATTGGATCGTTTATTTTCATGTTTTCGTTGGTGCGCATTTGCCATGCGACTGTCGCAATGTTAAGCCATTCCCAGCATTGTGTTAATTGCATGTTTCTTGAAAGATGACTGTTAAGTTTCAATGTCTTTTGGAATCGCTCTCATAGCTTGTGTGTTGTGTCACAGCGCTTTCATACCAACCGTGTGTGTTTCAGCATTAGTCACGTAAAACGCTGCTATAATGCGTCACTAATTTCTGTCCTCATTCTTGTAATCATAGTCTTAGTGTAGTCAGATAAGTTTTTGCCTTTTTGCTTCAGCCAGGCCAAATCACAAACACTGTTTTTGTGTGAAAAAGTTCAGACCGTGCAGTGTTTAGAATGTATATTAATAAACAAATTACACAACATCACAGTATTGGCTGTATGGCATTGGGTTGCATTCACAAGCACCAACTTAGTTGCAAATGCATTTGAGTTGTGCATGCCAAGTGCAGTAATGAGCGTCACACGTTGCATTTAAGTTCCACATTGACAGAGATGGAGAAAGGATGCTTATGTTTAGTATGAAACGTAAACTGCTAAAAATTCTATTTTTACACTCGGAGAACTCAGCTTAGTTTAAATTAGTCTGTGGCCTTTGTTCTCGAATGCCATTATGTTTGTGTGCATGCATTCATTGTGGGATTTCTGCAGAAATAGCCATAATAGTGCCACTTTTGTTGTCGCTCCCAACACCCAGTGTCGCATTCCCTGCTGCACCTTTAGAATGAAAAGTGCCTTAATTTAAAATGAAAGTGGATGAAGATTAATGTTGTTATGAAGACTTACACTCAAATGGACTTGATTTTGCTGGAATGAAGGTCTGGTTTATTGAAGCTGTCAGGTGGATTATGAGAGGTACATGGAGTATCGCACCCTGCTTGTGTCATTATTTTTGCTTTATCAATTACAAAAAGGTTTCTTTCCTGTCCATTTCGTTTTCCTGTATTTTATTTTATAACTGAAATGACCTTTGGCATGTTGTGCATTTTTATTGCTTCACATAAACTGCACACGCCCAGCGTAATGTTCATGATGTCGATAAGACGTCTGCTGTTGCGTTTGTTGTCAGAAAGTCAGCCTTGATTCTTTTACACTCTGTGTTGGTTTTATTTTTCTGTTTGTTTTTTTTCCCTCTTGTTTCAGACCTGCATTTGCAATTAGGTTAAAAATGTTGTGATCAATTAAAGTTTCAATATTGTAAAACAAATGTGGCTGTATTGTTTTATTTTTCCTTATAAATGCCTTTGGTGTATAAACAAAAGCTTTGTTTAAATTGTTTTTGGCCCTTCTAAAGATGTTTAAAGTTTATAGATGTTTAAAGTGTTCAATAGAGCAGATAACAATAGAGATAAAAGTGTGAAGTATTCAACTGGTCATGTGACATTAAAATGTCTGCCACTATGTAGCGACCCACCTAATGTAATGTAACGCAAAACACTTTATTAGCCTGCTAATACAATTGAAGTTTTCATGTTGAGTACACATGATCAAAAACATACATTTCATTAGAAGTACTATTAATCATATACAGTTTTTAATAGAAAAATCAAAGAAAGCATAAAAAGAGTCCAGTTAATCAAGAAGTCCTAAGGACTCTCATTGAAATGTCTAGTCCTTGGACCAGGTTTAATCTTTGGTTTAATGTCACTGTGTCCCAGCAAACTTTCCTTAAACTCAGTAATGTTTAACAGGATATGCGGTTAGCTGGAGGGTCAGTTTATTCCTGCTTGCGTGGCCAGTTTTCTACTGTGGACAGGATGTGTGTGTTTTGATTGTGTTTTTATGCCCAGCACACTCCTGAAAAGCTGTCAAAAAATGAAAACCATTTATTTGCGGAGATGTATTGTTACAAAGACACTTTTTTTAAATTACAATGGATGTTTTCATCTAAAATCAATGTTCCCTTTAAACCTCACAAAATAGATGCTTATCTTGTCAGAATCCTGGAATAAATGGCAAGAATCTGTTGCTGTTGCATGTGTGTGTTGGTCGCTACGGGCTACAGGGTTTTCTGTATTCAAATGTTTCTCAGTCCAGGTCAGTTTATGCAATACTGATTTAATTTGTACTGTGTCACGGCATAATCCAATAAGACTGTCTGCACAAAGTCCAGCTTTTCTGATTGGCTACCTCTAAAATGTGATTGCTCCCTGTGATTTGCATATTGTTTTTCCAACTGCTCTTGTAATTTCTCTCTAGGGTTAAAACACCAACTCACTGACGGTCATCGTTTGTGGTTGTAATAAGATGAATCGGGATCGTTTTGTTGTGGAAACAGTGGAGGAAAATGTGTCAGCTGATTGTAAATCTCATGAGACTCGCACAAAAGCTGATACTGAAAGAATATTGTTTTTTTTCTTCTAGTCTTCCTTACAGCATTGCCTCATGTTACTGTTACCCTCTCACACTGTAAGCGAAATAAATAGAGAAAAAAGATCCAGAATTGTGCAAAAACTCTACAAAATTGACCAATCTATCAGTCATGTCTATTAATCAGCCAGAACGTTTTTATGTACAACACAAACAATTTATTGTAGCGGTTGAACCTGGTCAGTTTTAAAATATACCAACAGTGCATACTAGCCCGGTTTCTCACAATCAGGGCTTAAGCCTAGTCCAAGCCTAAAATGCATGTTTGAGCTGTCTTAACTGAGAGTAGTTTGCAAAGCCATCTTAAAATATATCAGTGCTATTGTTTTGTCTTAGGATGCACACCAGTAATGTTTTGTTCCAAGGCACTTTTATAAAAGCTACTTGAATGTCCTAATTTAACTAAAGTTTACTCCTGGCTTATTTTAAACCCTGTAAGATGAACATTCCCATCAAATTATAAACTACAGACAATAAAACATCAGTACGGGCTGTACTTGTGCAGATATTTTATTTTATCTTATTCAAAGAAGTATTAAGGGTAGGAATAAAAATAAATTAAAAAACATTTAAATCATGGAATATTTAAAACGTAAATCTAATATGGACTTCTGTAACAATCTTGCATTTAAATGAAGAATTCATTTTCTGATCTTAAAGAAAGTGTTTCCGGACGGGAACAGACAGACACTATGTCTCCCAGGCAACGTCCTGTCTGCGGAGGCTAGAGGACAGTTTCTGTGTCTCTCTGAGGAGCTTCAGAGATCCATGGCTGGTCCTGCACTGTTTCTGGCCCTTCCCGGGTGAAGCTTTGACAGGGGATGGTGGCAAGGCTTGTACCCCACTCTGTGCCCTTGTTTTGTCTTCTGCACTAGCTGCCCGATGTGGCCTCTCCTGCTTTTTGTCTGCTTTTGGGCTGCAGGACGGCTGGGAGAGCTTCTGAACCTACAGAAACACACACACACACCATGTGTTTGCATGGTTTTATATAAATCTACTTAGATTATTAAATATTACAGTGCAGGAAAAACCAGTGCTTGCACACACACTCTGTCTTGTGATTACAGAAGTGCAAACTCACCGTTTGCTGATGTTTGCGCAGTTTGGAGATTTGAGTTGCTTTCTCTTCCATTCTCCTGACCAGACAGTCCAGCTCTCGCTCCAGATCCTCTCGAAGATCTCGCTTATCAGTCTCATCTATCTGCCTGACCAGCTCCTGGTGTTCACTGTCTCACACACACACACACACACACACACACACACACACACAGGCAATTAAACTACAGCTCAACAACGGATCTTCATCTGCATTCAGGATGGTGGTACTCACAAGCTCATCTGTCCGAGTTCATCCTGCAGGGCGAGCAGAATTTCAGACAGGCTGCCCAGGGAGGAGGCCACCTTGCCCGGGGAAGATGGAGGTCTGTGCTGGGCCCGCTGGTTCTCACTTCCTCTCTCACACAGCCGCGGGTTCCTGTGCTTCATCATGTGCAACACACTCTGAACGTTAGCACTGACCGAGTGGCTGGGACTGGTTGACTGGAAAGAAAACTGACATTCAAATTTTGGAGAGGAGAGACCACACTGAAAATCTAGAATTCCAGAAATCTTGACGATTTCTAAAATCTTGAAGATAGACATTTTGAAAATTCAGCACTTTCTGTTTTTATTTGATATCATTTATAATAAATAATAGGTTGAAATGAATAGGAATTAAGCTAGATAAATGCAAAATATAAGCATTTTCTCTGCTGGTCTGAAATGTTTAGACCCCATTACACAGGATTTAAATCTGTAAATCAAAACCAAGTTATGATGTGTCACTGAGGTCATACTCACTGTTCCAGCTACAAACAGCAGCCGTTTAGCCTTAGCAGGATATTGAGGGGGGGCTGCCTCCACCTTCGCTGAGGGGGACTTCTGATGACACATTATATAATAAAATAAACAGCAACATTAAACCATATATAACCATAGATATATCTTCATTATTCAGTTCCATACATGTGCTGCCACCTAAAGCTCACTGTACATTACTGCACACTGCGTACGGTACATTAATGCATTTGCCAGACGCTCCATCCAAAGTAACCAATAATGCAATCAAGCTACACATTTTTTAATCAGTGTGTAGTCCCTGTGACTCGAACCCGTGACCTTGGCATCGCCGGCCCAAAGTTGAGCTACAGTAAAACTGCTTACCCTGCAGGACGTTTTGTCTTTTTTCTTTTTTCTGCCTTTTTGAGGTTGAGTAGCAGCAGAAAGAGAGAGGATGTTCCTCTCAAGCTCTTTCTGCAACTGAGGTATCAACAAAAAAAAACTGCTTTTCAAAAAAAGTGCTTATCTGAGGGAACACTTCAAATAATTCAGAAATGTGTGTTTTTAACCTCCTCAGCTTTCTCCTGCACAAGCTTGCGTTGATGCTCCTCCAGTAAGAGTTTCTGTTCTAGAAGCTCAATCTTCCTCTATAGACAAAAGACAACATGGCGGGTTAGAAGAAGTAAATGAGTGTATACTATATATTATCTATTATATATATGTGTGTGTGTGTGTGTGTGTACCTCAGCCATAGACTGTGTACTGGTGATTTTGAGATACTCCTTTTCCAGTCTTTCCAATTTGTTGAGTTGTTCCTGTACTTTTGGGTCTGTATGTGTTCTCTCTCTACACTCCTAAAGCCCAATATCCGTTGAAATGACAAACTTTACTATTCAGAACTGAGATAAAACCAAACATTCACATCTTCCCTCTTTGTCCATGTGTGATTTCAGTGTCCTGCCCACCTGTCTCTCAGTCTGAGTGACTCTCTCTCTCTCTGCACACGCCATCATTCTCTTCATGTAGTCCAGCTGCTTTTCCAGCAGGGAACAGCGAGTTTCTGTGGACTGGAGCTTGGAAACCAGCTCTTAAGAGAAAATACAGACTATTTTCATTTAGTACTGTACATTCCTGAGTGCCAACCATTATACTATTAATAAAAACAGCTGAATTAAACAGGCAATGGGACATTGCTATCACCTGTCTTCTGTGTGGAGTCCTTCTCATTCGTGCTGTTGTGTTGATCGGCTTGTGCAGACAGATTCATCTGGTGTTGACAGAAGCGCTGGGCTACCTGAGCTCTCTCCAGCTCCAAGCGTCGCATCTTCTCTTGTAACGTCTTTAGGGCTGCCAACACTGCTGCTCAAATACGTGCAAATGTTTGCTTTGAATTTAACTGTATCGTTTATAAACAAACAGATCTTTCAAACGCTCATCAAACCAGACTAAACACTGGCTCAGACTGGACCCTCACCTCGGCTTCCAGCAGCAGGTGCCGCATGGTACAGCTGCGGGCTGATCTCCGGTAAACCTGACACATTTTTATCCGGTGGACGTGTCGTTGTGTTTATGTTCAGGGGTCGTATTAGCTTCTCTGGGGGCAAGTGGAAACTGCCGACGTAACTGTGTTTGGACGGCGAGTCTAGATTTAAACTCTGTAAATAAGAAAAGACGTTCAGATTACGACATGTCAGATAAATAGAGCTGACTACTTACACAACATCTTAAGTACGCTGCGATCTAAACATTTAAACATTGTAGGCTGTCTTGACAAAGAAATGTGGATATACTAACGCAAACGGCACAACGTAAACATAGCCTAAAATAATAACCATACCTTCTAAAAGACGATATAAAGCATATGTACCTGATCTCGTAAGTGGTCCATTACTTCGTTACACGATGAAAGAAACTCTTCGTGGAGGTGCAGATAAAGGTTAGCTCAGACAGCTAACTTAGCTGGGAGAGTTGTGTGATCAACTATAGCCAACAGCGCCACCCAGTTCCTCCCCATTTCAAATTTCCCTCTTCTCTTACCGCCAGCAGCGCTTCCATCTGCACACAATGACTGCGAGCTTAACCAGACACACGTTACCAAAATGCGACAGACAGGCAGAAAGAAAGACAGACAGACAATTATAGATAGATAGATAGATAGATAGATAGATAGATAGATAGATAGATTTCATTAATTATTGAAAACGTTTTATTAATTAACTAATTCATGCTTGTATTTGCAGTTGTTTGGATTATTCAGGTTAATAACAACATTATGACACTTGTTTCATAATTTTGCTGAATTCCTTACAGTGTGATATAGAGGAAAAACTTTAAAACAAAGAAGAATGCTTTGTCATTTGAAAAACAAGATGGGCTGTAATTACATTCACACCTATCCTATTGTCAAGAAATAACTCACATACTTTCATTGAGTAAGACAGAGAAATATTTGGTGAAAGGTTTGCATTAATCATAAAGGTTTTGAGATAAACAAGTGGTGGCGGGGCCTCTGCAGTTGACCGACGTTTGTTGGTAGTTGTAGTTCTACGTTTCATTCACGCCATCATGAGTGTTGGAACATTACAACTCGTTTAAACTACAATTCCCGTTGTAGTAGCGCTGAGAGGCCCGGCCTGGAAGGAACGCCCTTTTTAAATCTGATTGGTTCATCTTGAGTGTGTTTCCGCCCATCTGTTTAACTCTGGAATACTATTGGACTGTAGTACCTGTCCATCACTTGTAAACTCAAGTCGCCGTGCAATTGACTGAAATCGACTGAAGACCTGAGCGCAGTGAGGACCGCTAAAGAATGTGAATTTGGTAATATTTTCATCAGTCATGTTTTGCACTTTTATAAAACATTTATTTTTTAAACGCGACACGTTTATTAGCAGGGTCACGACTTTATTCATTGTCATTTTTTTAGAAAATAACTGAATTCGCCAGCTGCCTAAACTGAACTTGATTACATGGTTAAACGTTATTCAACGGCGGATTTTTTACCTAGGCAACTTACCTACCTTGTACACCGTTTAATGCGTGCTACTGTACTGAGTGTTGTTTGGGTAAAATAACCTTTTGTTGTCAACCAGAAAAGTCTGGAAGTAGAAAACTTTCTTCAAGGGATTTGAAATTGTGTCAGTCCGTTTTTTAAACAAGCGAGAGTTGAATTAAAAACACACAAACACACTCGTTAACTTGTGCATGGTGCAGCATAGACACGCAGCAATAGACGCGATCCCTGTTCATTCCTGTTTTTAGGAATTTGCAGAGATCCTACAGACAGGGAAGAGTTTTGCAATTTAAATAATCGTCACGCATTTCTGTCTTCCATGGCTCAGTGTGTTTCGAGTACAGTTGTGATACAGTAATGGATGCGAGCGATGCTGCGGGACGGTGGGATGCTCTGAGCAGTCGAGACGCAAGCTCCAGACATGAAACGATGGAGATCATACACCAGGAGGTGATGAAGAAATTAGAGAACATCAATCCGATACCGGACACACGCTCCACTGCTCCTTCTGACCTTAACGCTACGCTGGCACATGTCCTGATGCTATCCAAAAGGTGTCCCTATGAAGACGTGAGGAAGAAATGCGTGTGTTTGCTGCAGAGGGTTCAGGTACGTACTGAAGTATTTAAAAGGAGTTGATGGTGGAAATGTCATTGGCTGTTTGTTTTCAAAACAATGCTTGTATTTTTATGTTTAATGTTAAGACTCCCTTCAAAGCAATAGATACTGTCCGTACTGATTTATAACTGTATTCATATGAAAACAAAATGAGGTATAAAAACAACACGATAAAAACGCTTCTTTTATGAATAGTTACCATAGTAACAGTATAGAGTATTTTTTTTGTTCATTTTTGTGCATTAAATAGGAATATGTTCTATTTGCTACACACATGATGATGCATTATTGGGTGTGTATGTACACAGGAGGATGTTATTATGAAGTGTTTTTAGGCTGAGCACGTGTTGTTTTTTACCTTTGTAATCATAAAGTGGTATAAATACAACTTCCATATTAAATCATAAAGCCCAACAGTCACACAATTAATGTGGGATCATTTTCATGTACTTGTCACCGTTTGGTTTGTTAATGCTGTTTTGTTCTGGATTAGCATGTTTGGTAATTAACACTAACGTGTGATTAATTAACCAAGAATGTCACGTCACTGTGTCCGTACCCCAAAATATACGACGTCACACACTTGACTTTTAGATCAAAGAAATTCGGCATTATTTTAAGTGTAATGATGTATTTTCTGAGTTGCCTTTAAATGTCTCTGTAGTTCAATGTTTTAAGAAAAGACTGTGAAATCTGCAAGTAATTTGTGCCGTGACGTGTATTGAGGTGAATGCATAAATCGTTCTGTTCTGTTTATACTGTTTGCTGCTTGTTTTATGTGGTTTGTTAGATAACAGGATGTTCTTCCCTTGTTTTGCGTTGACCTTTTGAACCCTGCTGCTTACTGTATCAGCGTGAAGCCGTCTGCTGCGATATCCGGAATTACGGGATTCTAGGGGCTAAGACTCAAACGAGGTCAGAGCAAAAAGGGGGAAAAATTGAAGTTGACCTTTGACCTAGTCGGCACCACACAGATGCAGGCAGGCATAGACACACAGACACACACATAAACAGGATGAAACAGCAATAATCCAGGTATAAAGATTGGATCCAAAGCACAGCATCTACTTTGTGACTGTGGGAGGTACAGCACATGTGTGTGTGTGTGTGTGTGTGTGTGTACTGCTTGTTTTTGCCATCATAAGCCCTGAGATGCTGTGAATAGAAAAACAGATTTAGGTTAGTGTCGGCCCACTGGTCTGAAAGGATGAATTTATGTATGATTCCCATATTTCCTAGGACCTGTATTTAGTTTGATGTGGATCAGTGTCAGATTTCTTTGTTCAGAACCTACTGCTAGCTTTCTCTGAACGAGAAATTCTCAAGTAGCCACTTGTTAGAAATGACGAACAAATAATATTGACATTTATGTTCCCTTATTTCCTCCCTGTTATTATAAGGGCGTTTCAGTGCCAAGCAGTTCTCAAGGTGTTTTACCTCCAGATAAGATGATATTATCATGCAGTGTATCTGAGCGAAGCAGAATATTGTATAATATAGAGACATTTATATATGTGATTTATTTGAGTGTACGGTATGCACGCACTGTTTGAAAGGCTACAGAAAGCCACAGAGGAGTGTATTTGTTGGCCGTGCTTTGAAAATGCTTCTCTCTGGTCTTAAATTAGCTGTGGAGCTTTTGAGGGTCATGTGGTTTGGGCAGTCTGTGGAAGCTGGCTTTTATCATGTCACTTGGAGCCACTTGGAAAGCTGGCACAGAAGAGTCAGAACAAAGTCTACATGTTAACAGACTAACATTCAAAGGCAAAGTTATTATATAGTGGAGAAAAAGAGATATACAGATAGATGCCAAATAGAGTGGAGAAGTATAAGCAGACTGTTTTAGCCCCTGTAAGCAGTGGAGCTAACATGACAGCGTGGGGTTACATGGCCTAACAATTATAGGTTGTAAGAACGTTTTCCTAACATTTCTGTTACGTAGCAAAAATGTTATTTTGAATGTTCTAGGAACGTTCACGACACCCAGTTTTTCAGACATTGTATTAATTATTTATTGTTATTTAGTTATTAGAGTGTTATTCAAACATTTTTATGATGTCACATTTTGAAACAACTTAAGAATAATGTTGCTTTTATAATGTTAAAAAAACATTCTACTAATATTATTGCAAGATGTTACTGCAACACAATCCCTGTTAGCTGGGTATGGAAAACAACCCCACAGTCGGGGAGGGGGACTTGTTTGTGGTCATTTCACTGAGGGAAATCCTCCGAAACATCTCTCAGCTCTAGGAATTGTACTGACACAGAAGAACGACGCCTATATGGATGTGGAAATTGACTGCGCTCCAAAAAGAAAAGTTTTATTGGGAAACAAATCGGAATGGAAGACACACGCTTCCCAAAACACTTCCCACTCAGAACACAGCTCGTTCAGTTAACACTTTGGCTGCTCGCTAAGGTTTTTGGACAGTAATGGTGTGGATATATGGGACATTATCTCTCCCCCGCTGGTTCTGTCTGAGTGTATTGCAAGCGCTGTTAATTCCCCCTTCTGTTGAGTTAAAGAGAAACCTCGAGAAAAGAGCAGGAAAAACAAAAAGCAAATTGTGTGTGTATGTGTGTGTATGGGGATCAGGTTTCATCCCATCTGCTGTCGATTAATTTGACTGAACGCATGTAAAGCTGTGCACACATGTATCCATACAGGATTTGAAATAGGAGCGCGCTTAAACTTTTCCACCTATAAATTAAGTGATTTATTCCTCCAAGTCCACACGGTCACGAAGGGCCTGTTTTTTCGAGTCAGATGAGCGGAGCAGGGCTGATTTTACTCAGAAAGGCATTAAAATCTCATCACAGATGATATTTCCAACAGTAATGCGGTGATCTGTTGAGCTACCGCTCAACCAAGCTTTTCCCACAGCGTGAAAACATGAACACCAGGGGGCGCCATTGCCCCATTTCTAAACCACAACCGCGTCACTGGCTTGCGGTTGATGCAGCGGAAATTTCCACGGCTTGACCTGCATGCTTGAAGTTCTCTGGTTTATTTCTTTACTCCTGGGGTCATCTTGCAGAAACACACAAAGCACGTCTGGCATCACAGAGGTATTCAGGCTAGTCTGAAAGGCATAAGAACTGGAAGACTAAACAAGCAGACGTGCATATGTGTTGTAAGTGTGAAGATTTACACCGGCTTAGGTTAGACTCAGCCTAGATTGTTCTAAAAGTTAAACATGGAGCTTATGGATGTTGGGGTGTGTGTGTGTACAGGTTTAGCTATGTTTATAAGGGCCAAATGCCTCTAGTAAAATATCATATCATGACAACCAATCGGCCAAATCATGTTTTTCTTTCAAATGAATGTCCTGGATATGTTTATATGACGGTTAGGGTTAGAGGATAGGAAAATAGCATTAGCCTGATATAAACTTAATGGAAGTCTGTAGAATGACCTCACTAATATAGTCAAAAAGGTGTGTGTGTGTGTGTGTGTGTGTGTGTGTGTGTGTGTGTGTGTGTGGAAAATGGAAAATGGAAGGGCCAAATATTAGTTCATGAGAGCATTCACAGAAGACACGATCACTGTTGTACTAAACAAAGCATCAACAGCTAGTCAGTTACTGTACTAATACCTCACTGTAATGGTGTGATATCCACCCATCTATAAAACCACAGAGTGAAACATCTCCTCGGTTCCTCTGTTCGTCTGTTCTCTGAGGAGTGTTTAACACCATCTTAAATGTCATTGTACTGGTCATCTTCATCTCGGCGCTTCTGTGTTATTTGCTTTTGTTGTTTATGGCTTTATGAGAGAAATGTATTCAAATAAACCTCTTTTCTCCAGTTCARAGCTTAGTGTGACCTTGTAAGTGACGGCCGCTGTGCATTGTGAACAGTGCATTATGTCACAGGACATTAAAACACATTGTCACTTAGGTCAGCTGACCACAAACCTGATGAAGAAACCATTCTCGCCAGCCAACAATTTTAGGTTGTAAAAACATTTCCCTAACGTTTCCATTAAGTAACAAACAGGGTAAAATATTACTTTGAACTTTCTGGGAATGTTCAGAACGTCAAGTTTTGTACACGTTGTATTAAAATTATTGCTTCATTATAAAAACATTCAAAAAAGGTGCATTCTGTAATGTTTTTAAAATGTTCCACTAACAACCTAAGAATAACATTTTTGGTATATATGATATATAGCTCCAAAAATACTCTACTAACGCTAATGCAAGAACATTG
Organism: Botia kubotai; assembly: GCA_036877585.1. Taxonomy (NCBI): domain Eukaryota; kingdom Metazoa; phylum Chordata; class Actinopteri; order Cypriniformes; family Botiidae; genus Botia; species Botia kubotai. The sequence continues at coordinate 20,254 of JAZGTI010000737.1, read as the reverse complement.
TTTTAAGGTGTTGAGAGAACTTTTAGAGAATGTTCTGAGAACGTTAGCTGGGTCCGATTTCTGTTAGATCCAATACAGGGCAGCCAAAATGCATTTACCTTTTATTATTTTTATTATTATTATAAAAGTTTATTGCATAATTGACCTGTTCTGAATCTGTCGAATAAAGCAGATGCTACGTGAACCTTAGCCACGCGTGCCACCCACGACACGTGTCACCAGAGCCGAGAGGAAGTGCTGTTGCTCGTGCACATTATAAAGCATACGAATGTCAAAGGGTGAAAAAAACGGAAATCACGATGGTGGGATGTCAAATAGAGAACAGAAATAGAGCCGGTTGTCAGGCTGAAGGATCTGGAGGCTGGTGAGTTTGGTAACTCGCTGGGGATCACTGTGAGTCAAGGTCCAAGCAGAGGCCAAAACTGGAGACGTCCGGTACAGAATCTTGACCATTAAAGACCTCAAAGGTCTTAAAACTGCAGTTCGAAACACAACAAAGGAATTTACATAAAGCAACCTGCAATTCTATGCTTTAACCAGAGATGGCGACAGAGAGCACAGATGGCGACTTTCAACTAAGCCACTAAAACCCAAGAACACAGTTGGGTTGGAACTCTTGTTTCTGTGATAGACTTCATGCAGGAATGATCATTTACCTTTGATCTCTGTTGTATCACAGTCCCCATGAATCATTTTCTCCATAACTTGATCCCAGAATTCAGCTTTAGACTGGGATCATCATCGCTTCCTTTAAAACGCCCTGTCTGTTTCCTTTGCTACTTATATTTGGAATTTCATGGAATTATCATGGAATTTCATGGGCAGACGGTGACAGGTAGGATGGAAAACCCTGATCCTTCTAATAAATCCCACCTATAAATGTACCATTTTCCACTGGGTAGGCAGTTAGGATAGTTATAGAGACACGAGGCAGCTTCTTGGTCAGATATGGTCCATCGAGAAGCACGTTGAGATTACTGTAGTGTGTATTGGGATTAATATGAATCTCATCAGGTTAAGTAACAGGTTTGTTGCTGAGTCTCTTTGTTGTGATCTGATGGGACAAAGACAGACAGGGTGTGATTTATGCATCACGTTGCGGCGGCAAAAAGAATTGCAAAACATAACAACAGCGGTTCAACCAATAGCGTGAGCTTGGGGGCGGAGCTACCTGTTTGAGGACTGTTTTTATTAAAGCCTCAAACAGGTAGTTCCACTACCGAACTCGCGCCATTGGCCGAGCCACTGTTGTGATGTTGTGCGCGATCTGGCTCCTCAAACAAACCAAATGTGATACTGTAGTTGACACTAGTGGAAGAGAAAATGACACGTTTCACCTTTAAGCAGCTCAGCTGGTCTGCAAACAAACGTTTTAGTTCTTGTTAGTTCTTGTTAGTTCTGAGAGAGGTGGTCGTCACAGAATGATGCCAGAAGCTGTCAGAACTGTTTGCCCTGTCCAGAGCTTGAAATATCATGTGACACGATAGATATAAATATCTCTAGGTTTGAAAACACTTTCCGCATGTGTTTTTAATTGCGCATTAAAATTTTACCATGAGAGTTACCGTGTTTGTGTATATGTGCCTTTTGGATTTTCTTCACCAACTCTCATGGTTTATGTATATCTGCTCACAGTGACCAAATCAAAAAAAATTGAACATTTTGGCATGTTTGGAAATAATGTATATAATATTTTGATGTCTGAAGTAGAGAGAAAGATAATAAGGAAGTCAACTAAGATGAAAAGTCAGAGTCATTCATGAGGAAAGACTCAAAGTAAGAGATTGAATGTTTGGAAGCTGAAAACAAGGTTTGAAGGAGTGAAGGATGAGTTACGGTCAGCGAGGGCGAGAGAGTAAGGAGTAAAAAAAGAACAGAAAACAGAGCTATCAATTTAATAAGCTGGATGTTAGCCATGTTAATGTCTCTCTGCAGACCCTTGGCATTTTCCACTGAGGAAATACACACACACATTTACTAGGTATCTAAATGGGGACATGCCATAGACTTTGTTTTTTTTTTTAATCTAATTTGAATTACCCTCGACTATTTGTAACCCTAAATCTTCTGATATTATTACTGTCCGGCTAACCGGAAACAGTCTAAAACTTCTAGTTAATAAAATGTTCTTGCCGTATTATTGGTGGAGTGTGTCTAACATATATCATAACTGTGTATCAAAAATGTTGTTCTTAAGTTATTAGTGGAACGGTTAAAAAACATTACAAAATTTAAAAAATAGAATAATATCCTTATAACCAAGCAATAATGTTAATACAACGTCTAAAACTGGGCTTAAACGTGCTTAGAACTTTCAAAATAGCATTTTTAATGTTTTTGATACAAATGGAAACATTTCTGATGTAATATTTTACTAGTGAGATTTTATTATTTAAGTTATTATATAAGTTTGTTTTTGACAGTTTCACCATATTTGTGAGGAGATTTTTTTACAATCTCCACTTCTCAACTTACGTTTTCGCCTCAGGCTTTCATCCACATCTCTTTAGATTCACAGCCACCAACCGGGTCCTCAGAATTAAGTAACTGACATTAGCTGGCAGTGCTGGGCCAGCTCAAGCTCGTAAAAACTGCTGTGGCATTTTGAAGGTTGAGTTTAGTGAGATACGTCTGGATTGTTGAAGCTTATGGCCAAACTCAAGCCCTGATTTAGCAACGTGTGTCAGAGCTGTGCTGAGTCATTCGCAGATGCCATGTGCACATTTAGGGAAGAATATAAAAATCTCATGCAATATTCACACGAAAAGTGGTTTGTTGGGACATTTTTGTGCGCGCGTATCAGACAGATAGACAGACAGGCAGAGTGGTTTTGAAGACAGCCATTGTGACGGCTATGTGTTAGACATTATTATCGCGTGTTGTGTATTTTTAGCTGTCGTTTCCACAAAAGTGTCACCTGTCAGAATCCGCTGTGGTCAACCGTCTGACAGTCCTGAGATTTTCATGTGACTTTTATTTAGATTTATTAAATGATTGTCAGTTGATATCAAACAAGCGGGTCTCACATAGAATGTTCAAGCAACACGGCAGCTAAATTATAAAATGCCTTTGTAAATTTTGGAACATTTTGACATTTGTAATTTGTTTCTCATGCACATTGTAATTTTTCCCGCATTTTTCACTTATCAACTAGTTTGTCAAAAACTTTGCAACAATGCAAAATTGTGAAAAGCGCTACATCAACAAAGCTTGTGCTTTAACCGAATGCATTAAAAATGACTTGGCTGATGTAATTTTTGTCTGTATAAACATTGCACATGTATAATCTTATTTGATCTAATTAGAGCACATGGTTTAGATGAACGTTCATGAGTTCTTTTAGAACTTGAGCTAAAGTGACCCTGAACCATAGACTGACCCTCGAAGGGTTGTCATTTGAATCGTGTCCCGTTGGCCAGGAAACAAACATTTATTACACGGCTTAATGAAATACTTGATTCTGATTGGTCGAACATGGGATTCTGTAATCAGACAATGTAATGAATGCAAAACTGTATGTTTAATCACTATACAGTTCTTTCTACTCGCATAATAAAATAAATAAACACTTGTGTTGGGCTTCATCAGGGTTTATTTTGTAATAATAACCAGCATAACTGAACATGAACTGAACATGTTTGAATGAACATGGAGCGTATAATGTGTGTTGACTCCATCTATAGCGCTAATGGCCAGATGTTTTTGCTTCTGTTCAGTACAGATAGTACTTTCAGTTGGAGTTATGAGGTGACCCCACCCTTGCTAGCTAACTTAATACCTCATAACATTAGTGTGTGTGTGTGTGTGTGTGTGGTGGGGGGATTCTGAATGTCTTCATACTTTGGGCAGACATTCAGTATTTATGCCAGATTCTGACCTCTCCTTCATTGGTATAATAAATCAAGAGAGGGGAAGAGAAACAGAGAAGGATAAGGAAAGAGAGAGCGAGGCGATAAAAGAGAAGGGGTACATTGAAAAACAACAAGCACTGTCGTTCATAGACACTGGGTAACTCCACCCCCCCGATCTGCTATTGGTGGAGAGGCAAAGCATGAGCTCTCTGTGATTGGTTCAGAGGACACACACCTCCAGAATCCTAGAATGTGTTTGTGTTCTGTGTGAAAAAAACATTGCAAACCAAAGCGAGAGAGAGAGAGAGAGAGAGAGAGAGAGACAGAGACAGAAAACGGAAGAGGGCTTGAAAATGGGGGTGTGGACCATATGGCTGGAGTTGTACCAGAAATTTCTAGGAAAGCAGAGTACGTTTTGTTTGCACTGATGCCTGGGAGACAAAAGGAGTTGACCCACATTAAGTCACCGATTCTCTGGCATCTTTAGCCTCTCTCTCCTTCTCATCCCTTATTACTGTTTTTAAGGCATTCTTGGAATCATATCCCAAACCGCTCCCATCTGCCAAAAACGTGTGTTTATTGTACTGTATGTACAAATGAACAAAAACATCTGTACGTGAAACATCTGCATCTTGTTTTGGTATTTTTAGGAGAGAGTCAGACTTTTTGGTCAAAATAAAGGCCCGTTTTAGTGTCACTTAACAGTTGTTTTCCTCCTAGGGGATTCTACCGTCAATTAACCTAATTAGATTAGGTAATGCATTTAATTCGGCTAAGCATTAGTCCAGTCTCGCAAACAAAGCCATCGACTGTTCACGTTAAGTCTCGTTCAATACAAAAATGCACACAAGTTGCGTACAAAAGTGTTCTGGCTCAAAAATGACACTGGTTTCAGAACATAAATGTGTTCTTATGTTGATGTATGTGTATTATTATAAACACAATTATCTATCTCAGCCCAAACTGTCACACACATCGTTTTAGTCATTACAGTCAGTTAGTCTTGCCATTTTATTGTTGCTTTGTGATTACATTCCTAATAATAATTATGCCCTGCACTTAGTTTGACCTTTTTACAGCGGCATTCTCCAGCTCAGTGAGGTTGGGTAACACACTTGCTCTGCTTCACATAGCTAACATAATTTAGCATAATAAACATGACAAACGCGTGATGCCACAGTGTGTGATTCAAAACAACCCAAATAAGATGTTCTCCCACCGATGGTATGTTTAAACAGTCCAGACTATGAGCTATCAGTTCGTATATTTTAACAGGGGAGTTAAACCAAGCAGAAGACTTGAGCCGATAGGCCACATTTATCACAGACCGCAGCCAAGGCATTTGAGAGCGTGCTTGGGTTCGAGATTGCTGTTATCTAACTGATAGGTCTAATCTTAGTCATTATGTGCTAATAGTAACAGAGAAAGTCGAATCATATGACATCTATCCAGCTGTTCATAATGCAGCAAAATTAACTTGAGTTTTACAGGGCTGAGGTCTTCAGCTGGAGGTTCGTGACCTTTAGGAGGTCTTTGCAGGAGGTCGGACAGCAGTTCCTGCCGTGTTTGATCTCAGCATTTGTGTGATCGCAGACTCCATTTTGTGAAAAGATTTTACTCTCCACATCAGTAATACATTTTGTTAGTGTCTTTGCAATGCGAGCATCAAAACAATGCGTGTACATACAAAAACACATCATAGATCAAACTTAAGGTGCAACATGTTTTTGTCACAATATGTAACGTGTCTTTCTGTCCACGTGTCTGCAAAATATTTATCAGTTCTAGTTCATGTAAAAGTAGCTAAAGAGGAACGTTTTACGGAACTGTAGCTGTCTGAGGGTCAGTGGCTCGTGAGGACACTGTTTGTAGCGTCTGTTTGTCTTTGTGTGGTCAGCTGTCTGATGTCTGGACATGCGATATGACGGTACAGATTCACCTGCCACCTGTCAGAACACAGAGACATTCAATCTTAACAGCGATAAAGTTGCTCGTTTAAAAAGTAGTTACAAGCTACAATACAAACTACTAATAAAAAAAAGGCTTTCATCTATAACTGAGAAATATCCAACAGTTTAAGTATGTAATAGATAATAGCATTGGTTTGTAAACAAAGCAGTATTTTTCTGGCATGAAGGGTTAAAAACTGCTTTAAATTGAAACGATACATTACATGCAACTTAAATCCAATGAATACTCAGCTAACAATTTAGGTTGTGAAAACATTTCCCTAATGTTTAAATTAGTAACAAAAACATTACAAATGTTATTTTTTGGGTGTAAGAACGTTTATGTGATTAAAAAGATGTTTTCATTTATTCTGTAACTGTTTAAAACGTTTCACTAACACCTTAAAATAAGGGTTTTGACATATTAGATAGATATTTAACGTTAAAAAAACATACCAGTTGTTACATGTTTCTCCTACGTTTTAAAAAATACATAGTAGCTCTTAGTTTAGTTCTTCTGAACGCTGGTGGCCACGGCCGGTTTACACTGCAGTAAAAGACACAAACAATGTCACCTTGTTGTAATAAGGGGAAGGCTCATTGGACCACTGGTGTACATTCTCGGTGTGTAAGGCAATAGAACAGTTCAGTACAGGGTCACGGACAAGAGTTTGTTTCTCTGAGTTGAGAAATGACAGAGGGACACTTCCTCCCCCCACCTCCAAAACGTTACCCCTCTCTCAGCTTGTTTACCATCAAAGAAAGACTCACAGGCTAAAGAATCTTATGAGCTGAGGGGGGTGTGTCTGTGACAATACAAATAACACCAAGGGTGGGTGGTGTTTTGAGTTACAACGGTAGTGCAAATATGTGTGTGTGTGTGTGAGCCAGCGTGAATCAGGCCCTAACTGCGTATTGCAACACAGCTAGCCCTGCCCCTCAATATAGCTTAAAAGGAGTAACTACAGGACAGAACGTTATGTTACAAACATTTTTTATAATGTCTGTCATTCAGCTTTACAAAAACAAAATGATCTATGAATTAGTAAAGAACGAAGTCATTCAGCCGCACTCTAAAAATGCTGGGTTGTTTTTAACCCATGGTTGGGCAAAATGTGTACACAACCAACCGTTGGGTTATAAATTAACCTGTGCATTTTTAGAAGCATCATTTAAAAATAAACCCAGACAGTTTATTTGTCTTGAAGCACCCAGAAGATGTTTGTTTTGTTAATAACCGCCTGACTGTATGCTGTTCCCCTTAGTCTGTGGCTGCATATCAAATAAATATATAAACAGACATGAAATATTGATTTGAGTTGAATTATTTGATTATGGGGGAAGGAGACCACAGAATAATTTAAAAGATATGATACTGGTCTACGGCCGGAGATTGGTTGCCAGGGTCAATTATACAGTCTAACAGTCATACAAAAACACTTAACCAAGCGATCATAGCGATCGGCCAATCAGAATTGAGTATTGCAGAGAACCTTCTAATCAAACAATGCGATCTGCGTTTTGATAACGAACCTGACGTACATTTACATGTAAAATGTGTAATCATTGTTATTTATTTAATCATTTTTGTTGTAGTAACATTATAGTTTGGTAACAAGAACTGTATTCAAACATTTTATAAATCTGTAACTTCTCAAAATGTTTCAATAACAACAAACTTAAGAGTAACATTTTCATATATGATATATGGCATTACAAACAGTTGCAAGAATGTTCTTTGATAACTTTGAGAGAACTTTCTTGTTAGCTGGGTATTCTGTGTGTTATCTCTATGAATCCCTCACCCCTCACATGTGTGTGTAGCGAGCCAGCATTCATTCTCATACTTCAGTTACTCTGTAAGTAGTTATGGAGACAAACGGCTAAAGTTGAGCAACTAGAGAGAGAGAGAGGGGTGAGGGAATGCTGTTTTGAGAAATGGCAAAAACTGTGATCTTATTAGGTCTAAAATACAGACTATCGCATGCGGCTCAATGCAAGCCTGTGTGCGCGTGTGTGCGCTCGCCTCCATTTCCCCAATTAAGCCGAGCCCTGTTATGATTTCCAGGTCTGCTCGTGAGGAGACATGCGTGGACATGTTTCACTCATGCTTCTTCTCAGTCTCTGCCAATTTTTAGTTTTTAACTACCTTTTTTTAACACCCAGATGCACAATAATCACAAACAAATTTTCATAAATCTGTCATTGGTAACGGTGACCTCATCATGATGACCTTGTCGAGATAAGACATGATCTGAACTGGAAAAACAAGTTTTTTAATTTAAGATGGGATGGTCTACTGATACGATATATGTAGTGCATGACAACGATGCAAAAGAGCAACTTTTACATTTTGTTTTACAGGAAACAATTGTATGCATGTTTGACGCATGACTGACAAATAATTATTGACAACTTAATTTTCAAAGATACGGAGTAAATGTGCAGTCTGACTATAACTAATCTGCGATTTCTTGTTGATTTATTGATAAATGTTCTTTAAATGTATTGTTTTGGCAGTAACAGGAAGTTGAGGTTTGACCTATGACCCGTCACACATACAGAACAGGCAGTGGTTAGCAGTGGTACATCCAGAACCTGCTGTTTGTTGAGCGTGTAGGTCTCGCTCCGCTGGTGTAGAAGACATGCTGTGGTTTAGAGATTCTTTTTTTGGTGGAACAGCATGTTCTGTTTGTTTTTAAAACAGGAAGTGTGTATATTTAACAGTTTTGAGAGTGTTAAGTGTAACCTGCCGGTTTGTTCGCTTGTCCAGGGTTTGATGGAGGACCAGACGGTTTTCACAGATGGCCAAAATCTGGGAAAAAATCTCAGTCCCTGCATTTTATTCACAGACTTATTTGGGGCCTGTTCTCTTGGCTCTTTGTACAGTATTGTATTGTACAGTGTTGTACAGCAAACCTAAAGCAGCGGCTGCCCACTTACTGTTAATTTCAGGACGCTCAGCTGTATATATGCGAGTATTTTTGAGTTTTATGTCAGAGTGCGTGTTACAGATAGAGATGGTTTGAATGTGGAGCCTCAAACAGGAAGTGCAGAAACAGTGTGTTGCCGTCTGCAGAAGATCAGAGTGTGAATCAGAGGTCGTCTTCACTCTGGGGAAAGTCCCTCGTGTCTTGATGTATTCACACACACACACACACACACACACACTGTTACAAAGCTCACATCCTGACCTTCTGACATGCTTTTGAGACGTTATCAGTTCTCCATGATAAAGCAACGTCTGCTGCAGCAGAAATATTTAATCATTAAACGTGTGTGTGTGTGTGTGTAAAAAAAGTAGTTCACCAAAAATTAAATTTTTGTGATTCTATACTCAACATTCATTGTGTTGTTCCAAACCTGTTAGCTGAGAACATGGAACACAAAAAAACACACCGTTTAAATTGCTGTATATCATTGTACGACAGTCTAGGCCCCTCTGTGCATACAGATAGACAGTGATGGAGAGCTCATTGTTTCTGGGCCGAGCTGGCTTTGGTCTTTCCTGTCAAAACAAACAAATGCTGAGGTTGCAGATATGTACTGACTGAATGTGTGAGAGAGGTCTAACAGGATAAAAGACAGAGATCCCACACCCTGCGTCCCAAAAACATCAGAGCTTCCTGTCCCCCAACACACACACACACACACACACATTCCCACGCCCTTTGTTACATCACAGCTGTCTTTACATTAAAACATCACACTAAACTTTCCAGAGTCCAGCTTGAAAAGCCATGGACTAATTATTCCGCTTGTATTTTTGTTAGGCTGTCAATTTAACAAGTTAATAACAAGTAATTAAGTTAAGTTTACATAATTTAAACTTGTTTCATAGCGCAACTGGTATAGCACAGTGCTAGCCATACAAAGGTCACGGGTTTAACTGCTTAAAACAAACATTCAAAATGTCGTTTTTAGATTTTGCATTAATGCTACTGCTTGGTTGAGTAAGCTTTTATAGAACATTAGCCAATGTTCCCCGTTAGTTGCGTATACAATGGTTCACTCAGCTACACCAGTATAACATTGTCAGAGGCATTTCCCAGCAAACATCGACATATGGAGTTGTGTGTGATTTCTTGTGAGCAATTAACGGACATAAAATGTAGTTTATTTCTTTAAAATAGTTATTTTGTATTTATTGTGTGTTTATGTGTGTGTGTGTGTGTGTGTGTGTGTGTTTGTGAGTTTGTTTGTGTGTGTGTGTGTGTCTGTGTGAGCTTCAGTGGGCTAGATCACATAACCCGGCAGGTCCGCCTCTCAAGGCCCCTGAATTATGACACTTCACTGACAGTTGCTTTTCATCATATGATCAACATCCAGGTTACACACCTGACCTTCGTCATGCCCTGTGAGCTTATGTAACTCCAGCTCTGTTTGCCCCGGCATGTGTCACGCCCACCAGGCGGTTATTTTCTGCTCCGTGACGCCAAAGTGTGACATTCTGCGCCCTGTAGTTTGTTGGTAGTTTTCCTGCAAGTCTTTTTATTCCTTAAGTGCCACGTTAACACACTCTATACATGCTGTCTCATACATTAGCCCATGTTCCTGATAGCCACTCCATGTGTGTGCGTGCGTGTGTGTGTGTGTGTGTGTGTGTGTGTGCTCGCTCCCCAGCTAACAAATGTAATTGTAAGAACATTTCCCTAACATTTCCATTATTTTAGATGTTGTATTACCATTATTGCTTATGGTTATTTCATTCTGTATCATTTTGAAAACGTTCCCCTAGTAGTAGTAGTAGTAGTAGCCTTTATTTGTCACATACACTAACACTAACAACTTAAGAGTAAAGTTTTTGATATATATGATATATTTACAAAGAGTCTGAGAGAACTTTTAAAGAATGTTAGCTAATGTTGTGAGAACATGCCCTGTTAGCTGGGTCGTATGCGCAAGTGTTCTGTGGTATGTGCATCTGCGTGTGTGTGTGCGCAGCTGTGCTTGTATTGCTTGATGTTGCGTCTTGTCAGAGGGATTTCTCTGGTGTTTATCATAATAGTGTCGGCTTATAAAGGGCTTTCGTGTTGAGAGACTCACCAGCAGGAGTCGACCAACAACTCAACACAGTGTGTTTCTGTTTTCACCATCATACAGAGATAACTGATCCGCGCACAGCTAATCTGTCAGATCAAACATTCTGGTACCTTAAACGAGCTAGAAACTAGAAACTATATACTTGTAGAAAGTGATTATTTTCTCCCTGTGTGTGTGTTTCTGTGCTTAAAAGTCTTAAGAAAGAAACACTGTGTGTGTGTGTGTGTGTGTGTAGCTATAGTTTGGGAACAATATTGTCGAAAATGCTTATGTTTTCTTTTAGGGGTAGAATTACAGTTTGAGTAAGTTGATAGTCATAATACTTAGCTTTATGTAAAAACAAAAAAGTCTATGAAAAGTTCCTATTTAGATGTGTGTGTGCACCTGTGTGTGTATGTGTATGTGTGCACACGTGTGTGCGTGTGTGTTTAAATGCTGAAGACCTCTGTTGGGGGTAAGTTTTGGCATAGCTGATATGTTCATCTATCAATGTAACATACCTGCACGTACACACTGATCTGAGATCAGTCACTGTTCAAACTCAACACACCTGCACTCACACTCATCTGCCTCCTGTCCTCCACAGATGATCCTTAATACAAAATAAACACACACACACCTCCAGAGAGAATTTCTCTCTCTTGTTGTCTCTTGAACGTACACACACTTAGCTGTCTAAACACATACCATTGACTTCCTTTGATTTAATAAAGCTAATTGCAGTTACTATAGAATAGCCTTAAATTTGTCATCTAGCATTGACTTTTATCTAAAGCAACTAACAGTACACATGACCTCATAATAATCTTATTCCTGACACAAAAATAAGTATTTATTATACTCACAGTAATTTATTATATGTACTGAACAAACGTTTATTATGCGTCTATGATGAACATGCTGTAATGTAATATTTTACTTGGTAAATACATAATACATTATTTTGTGGTTGCCTGGTAACCTAAAAATTGCAACATAAGGCATGTTTTAAATAGAGCTACAAGTATGATAATCCCAAAAATGATGTCAGGTGACTGGCTCATCTTAAAGTATGATTTGTCTATTGGTGTATTGATATGATATTCTGATAGTCAGTGCACTATCAATTGTGCATATTGGAAACAGGAAGATTTATTACATCAGTGTGGCAGTAGGTACGTGTTCATGTGCGCGTCCATGGAAAGACAGGGTGAAAAGAGGACAGGGTGTTTTTGGACGGGCCCCAGGGTTCCGCTCCAGTGGCCCTCAGTGTTAAAACACTAAAGGTCCGGCAGCCCTCTGAGTACCGCAGTGATGTCATCATGACAGCTGGTGCTACACGTCCTCTCCGTTTCTCAGCTTCCTGCTGTGAGACAGCAAATCATCCAATCGTCTCCACTCCTCTCCCTCAATTAAAGGCAGTGTAGGCGACTTTTGTCCAGCAACATTTTTTGTTATGCTCGTTGAAAGTCTCTTTACATTCTGATAGCGGTTCCCTAAGCGGTCTAAATATATTTACGTGAATAAATATCTTCTGTGGAAGGCGCAGGGCCATAAAATGTTCGTCCAATCATTGCATGCAGTCGGAATGCAATGATAGGGTATCCCATCTGCCTGTCAAACTATGTATGCATTCAGGTGCTGGAGGAGGCGTGGCTTTGGAGAGCGCTCTGAGAGGAGGGCGGGATCTTATGGTTTCAAAGCTAGGTTGCTACTGCTAGCCTCTCTAAAATCGCCTTTAAATGTCTCAATTGACTTGGAGAACAATAAATCTAATTTAGCACCTTAAGAAAAGGTTAAACGGTTAGCTTTGCATGCTGTCAGAGGATGATGTCACACTTGACCTCACTGGCATTGACTGTTTTGGAAGGCCACAGCTGGTGTGTGAGAAAAAGGCAGACTTGTAGCAGACGTGCCGGTTTGCGCAGGATCAAGGCCTCTGGTGACGTACCCCTCTTCTGTCCCAGGTGATGCCATTCTCTCTGTTTCCTGTCTGTCCCCTCACATGAGGCAGTTAAGTGTTAAGACTGTTTAAGTAAGCTAAAGTGTGTTTTGTCCTTGTTTGTGTGTGTGAGCAGGTCAGTGCTTTGGGAAGCTGCCAGGGGTCCACATTATCTGTTATTTCTAGTTAATGTATACGTTTGACTTGAATTGGTTGTTTATTGGGGTCATTGAGGTTGCACGGCAGTTCAAGATATTAAAAAACATTATTTTTGTATCATTCCACACACACAGTTTGTACAGCTATCTTTGGGGGTGATATCTATCGTTGTACAGTCTTTCCCCTACCCTCATCCTACACATGAACCAAACCCTCACAGAAACCTTAATGCATTTTTACTTTTCAAATAATAACCATTTAATGTGTTTAATAATCAGTTTCCCTCACAATGTAGGTGCGTGACTTTTACCATCTTGTGTGGACATATGGTACCCACAATAGTAGAAAAACATAAACACACACACACACACACACAATGTTGTTCTAAACTGATTGCTCATATTTGACTGTTTTCATTCCCTCTAAACAAACTGAGCCAAAGACAAGCTCCTAATCACAAAACCAGACCAGAATCTTAGCCAGGACATGATTCAACAGAGCGTTTTGATTTTAATATCCAGCAATGACAATGACACCAGTTGTGTGTGTGTGTATATTTGCATGTGTGTGTGTGTCTGTGTGTCTTTGTTCATCATCTCTCTCTCTCTCGTTGGTAATGTGGTATTTACTGATAGATACTTAGGGATTCATACATCTGTTGCTCACAAGTTCACTCTCATATATCAAACACAGCACAGGCCCAGCTGGAAAGAGAAAGAGACAGGAAGACGAGGCATAAGGGGGACAGTGAAACAAAGAAGGAGAGTGAGAGCATCGAGGAGAGAGAGACGCAGAGGGAGGGGGGGGGGGGCACTAAATGCTGCAGGGCTGAACAATAAGGATTTTTTGCTGGCTCGGTCTGCCTTGATTTTCACAGGCTCAAATATGTCATTGCACCATCGGTATTGTTGAGCCCTGGGGAGTTACTCCAGTGCCAGTCAATAGCCCCACTGTATCTGAAGAGCTTTCACAACTCTGCTTGTGACACGGTTTGTTAAGAAGTAAACAGGAGAGGCAGTAAAGGAGAGAGAGAGGAGCGAGATAAAGATAAAGTTACACCCTTGTTTTGCTTCTTAAAACAGCAGTTTGTTGCGTTACGTTAATGGGAATCCAGTGTTTTCCGTGAATGCTTTGAAAGGTCATCCATCAGCTGATGAGCTTCAAATAAGCGTCAATGCTGAAATGTCAAAAAAGGACTAGAATTCGTACAGTGTGGATTTGTGCTGACATGCACGTGGTTTATCGGCTGGTAATGTGATCAGTGTTTGTTTTCACCAAGAGCAGATCTCAGCCCACCAGAGCAGGAGCTGCTGTATGTAAACACACAAACATGCAAACACAGAGATGTTTGAAACTCTAAATTAGAGGTTTGTAGCATATGCCTGTTAGCTCTGAAACCCTATATACATCAAATAAAATCCTTTTCTTCCAGTAAAACAAACCAAAAACACTGATGACTCATCCTGCACTTACAAGCTTTTTGACCAATTAAATACTCTCTAGAATGAGAATGTCCCTCCCCCAATACCACTTGAATTCATTAGTAAACTCAAGCATCCCCAGCTAAGCTGACGTTCTCTAAATGTCTATTAAAGTTATCAAAAATGCTAATAGAGCGTTTTTTCAACTTTATATGTCGTATATCAAAATGTTATTCTTAAGTAGTTAGTAGAACTTAAGTGTTCAACTTTACAGGATTAAATATAATATTATATAAATGAAAATGGTTTATAAAAATATAAATAACGTTCTTATAACCAAGCAATACATTAACATCTTGAACATTTTGAACGTTCCATTAACGTTTTTGTTCATCTAAACGTTAGAGAAACATTACTTCAACCTTAAAATTGTTAGCTGAGGCAGACCGTAGTTCAAGTCTTTTAATATAAATCACCCCAGCTTTCTGTTTCAATAGGAGACACATCAGAGGAAGAAAACTTCAAGCTATTTTATGGGGACTTTGAATTATGCTGGAAAAGGCATTAACACATACATTTCGATTTGCATATGCAAACAATTGGATATATAGTTCTGGGAAACTACATAGTTCACTCACAAACATACGTAGCTGTTTAGCCTCAAGACAAGAGACTGCCTGGTAACTGTTGCTAGGGACGGTATACATAGATTAATGTCTTTTGTATGTAACATTCCAACTGTTGTCCCATTGCAAAAACACGATAACAAGACGTTATGTAAAGCCACTGGAGCAAACGCCAGCTGTACATACATGTATAAGACTTTACATACATGTATAGGACTTTGCATGTATTTACTGTACATACTGTTGTATGGTAGATGCCTTCATGCAGAGCAGTGTTTACATTGTGTCATTATGTTTCCTAGGGAGTTGACCTCATGACCTAGGCATTGCTAGAGCAATGCTCTACCAGTTGAGCTACAAATGAGAATGAGTGAGCAAACACAACAACAAGATAAGCAGAGAGAGAGAGAGAAGGAGAGAGAGAGAGAGATCAGTGTAAAGAGAATGTTAACGTTTTGCCTCGCCCTCAAATAAAGGTTTGCTTTCTTGCTTTCCCTCTCTCTTTCCTTCTCTCTCTCTTTTTCTCGAGCTCCCTCTCTTCCCTCGCTCCCTCCCTCTCTCTCTCCACACACCATAGACTTTCGTGTGGTTTTTTTTATCTTGTACAAAACATGTTTTTCAGCAGGAAACTTTTACACAGCGCAGCCATTCATACCGTCTTAACAGCGAGTGTGTTTGTGTGCATTTGTTGGCATTGCATAATAAAACAAACATTGCATAAATAAAATAAAATCTTTTTTGTTCCTGTGGTCTGTGTTGGTAAATGTTGTTATCTAGAAACGTTTCAGGTAAATAATGTTGTTGCTCTTATACAGAGAGTGTGCAGTGTGTAAACTCACTTCTCCAAGCTTTCGCACTCACACTGGATTCATCTTATCAAGAGGAAATTAAATTTTCGCTTTTTCTTCCTTTTGTCTTTTTCAGTCTTTTCTTCAGTTGCCCTTTCACCTAGTTTAGTTTTCTCTTTCTCTCACTGGAGTCATTGCAGCATGTTCTCGGTCTGGATGTGAGGTTATGTATGTAATTGCATGCTGTGTTAGCAAAGGTCATGGGTTCGAGTACCAGGGAACACGTAATGATCAAATCTATGCCTTGAATGCACTGTAACCCAGCCAAAAGATGTTGGATAACGTTCTCTCAACATTCTCTCAAAGTTTTCTCTCAAAAAATGTTAGTGGGACATTTAAAAAGGTTACAGAATTAAAAAATGTTTGAATAATGTTCTTATAACAAGCAATGACGTTAATACAACGTCTATAAAACTAAACATTTTGAACATGCCTAGAACTTTCTAAATGAAATTTGTAACATTTTTGTTGAAGACGGCACTTTGAATTAAAGCGTCCGGCAAATGCGTAAATGTTACATGTTATTGTTAAGAGTCATGGGATGATAATCTAATGAATTCAGGTGGACACACATGTAGTCCTTCAGATGTGTTTCTGCACTTGTTTAAAGCATTATTCTATTGAATCATCAAGTGTGTGTGTGTGTGTGTGTGTGTGTGTGTGTGGCTGTGTGTGTGTGGCTGTTTCTCATTGTGTAGAGGGGTTGTGTCTCTGTAAGGGGGTTTGCATTGTCTGAGTACTTCCTCTGAGAATCCCATAGGACAGTCTTGTCTCCCACTTTAGACAGTACGGGACCATGGACAGAGGAACACGGGCTTGGCACAAAGGTCATGAAAAGAGCAATGAACGTTTCACCCTGTTATTGAGACAGTGTGTCGTTTTAGCCCTCAAGAGAACGAGAAGTTAAAGAGGATAAGATCAGATTTGCTGTTGTGTTTGGAAATCAAAAAATGACTCTTTGTGATAGACGGATTATGAAGTGCATTTCTGCTCGTTTTGTCGTATTCACCTTATTTGTATTAAGCAGAATTCTCTATATCTTTCTATATAATGTTATGTGTTGTATCTGTTTATTCACCACCAAAACTGAGAACGTAAATTGCAGAGACCCTGAGCTTGGCAGAATCATCTCCGAATTTCACCCATTACCTAAGAGTTGCATAGACATCTTCTGACACTGGCCCTACGTGTATCATCAAGCATCACACTGGGTGAAGTTATTGTAAGACTTTAGATTTGGCAGATTGTCTGGCAGATATGAGGTAATACGTTTTTGTGGCTCACCTGTGTGTTGTGAATGCAAAGTCTAAGCTTCCCAAAACCACACATTTTAGAGTTTCATGAATTCAGTGAAGATCATGTGATTCTGGATCATCTCCAGAGTTTGATGGCACATGCTGAAAGTCCAGCTAGAAGAACATGGCATGAGTCTAGTCTACGAAATACAAGCGCCTGCACAAAGCATGTAGCAAAACATCTAATACTCAGCTAACAATTTTAAGTTGTAAGAACGTTTCCCTGAAGTTTCAATTAAGTAAAAAAATGTCAAAAACTATTTTGAAAGTTAGACGTTGTATTAACGTTTCTGTTTGGTTAGAACATTATTTAAACTTTGTACATTCTGTAACATTTTTAAAATGTTCCTGTATCAACCTAGGAATAACGTTTTGAGTTATATGATATATAATTTTAAAAATAGATCTACTAACATTACTGCAGGAACTTTTTTGGAAACTTCAGGAGAACTTTTAGAAACATTAGCCAATGTTCTGAGAATGTTTCCTGTTAGGCGGGCATACCCTTGACCATGACCGAGACTTGGGTGAGTGTGTGTTTTCCACTATTTAAATGCTACTTGCTTCCAGTGCTGCATGTTATAGTTTGTGTTTGCTTCCTCACAGACTCTGTTTTCTGCAGAGATGCTTCTTGTGTGTTTAATTTGGCTGTAGCTTGACAAGTCTAGTCTTTCCTGCTGC
This sequence comes from Botia kubotai, assembly GCA_036877585.1. Classification (NCBI taxonomy): domain Eukaryota; kingdom Metazoa; phylum Chordata; class Actinopteri; order Cypriniformes; family Botiidae; genus Botia; species Botia kubotai. The sequence continues at coordinate 2,460 of JAZGTI010000737.1, read as the reverse complement.
TGACCATATGGTTCCTCTACAACGGGCTTCATAACAGACACTGTTTGTGTGTGTGTGTGTGTGTGTGTGTGAATCCAGTGCATTTATGAAGGAGAGTTAAATTAGCCATCATTTGTTGTGATTATATTCATTATGATTATAACACTTTAATGGCATTTGGAGCTCTTTGTGAACTGTTTTTGGCTCATGTAAACAGCCAACGTTACTTTCAGCTTCCTGTTTGGTACGACCAAGATTCCAGTTCAGTGCAGTTACAGTTAATTGGCTTCATTTATAGCAACTTTCAGACATGCTGTTTCAGTTTATGAGTCTATCAATGATTTATCATGCAAACAAATAACCCCCCACCCCACCTCACCTCACCCCATGAGTGTCAGTCTGAGTTTTGCAACATGTTATTCAGTTAAAAAACCTGCTAGTCTGCAGAACCAGTTTCTCTTCTCTCAGATGGAAGGATAAGAAGGAACGGGTCGTGAGGGATGGGGGAGGGGGAGGTTTGTGTAGGGAGCATTTCTGGCACACTTCCTCATTTTGTCCTCAAAATAACATCAGTTTTTTTGTATGTCTCTCTCTCTCTCTCTCTTTCTCTCTTTTGTCCTGTTGTTTTTTCTGACAGTGAAACTACAGTGATTTTGCGGTACCAAAAACAGAAGCCATGGTTGTTTTGAAACCTCTGAGTTTATTCCTGGGCGTAAAATACAGTAAACTTGCTAATAGGGCCGGCTGTCTTTCACTCTAAATTTTATTTGTGTTGTCTAAAGCTTTCCCAGCTAACAGGGAACGTTCTCGGAACAAAAACAAAGTTCTCTAAAAAAGTTTCTAAAAGTTCTCTCCAAGTTATCTTGTAGTAACATGGGTAGAACTTTTTTGCGTCGAATATCATATATCTTTCAAAATAACATTTTAAACGTTTTTGTTACTTTATGGAAATGTTAGGGAAACGTTCTTAAACCTAAAGTTGTTAGCTGGGTTTCACTTGATTGCATTAAGTTGATCCTAATTAGATTACTTCTAGACAGACAGAGAGAGTGAGAGGTAGAGACTGAGAGAGAAAGAGAGAGAGGTGTGTGTTGTGTTTTAGTGCTTGTATATTATCTCTGTCTTTCAAGGATGGAAATTTCTACTGCTGGAAAAGGAAAATTTACACCCTTTACTGGCCTGTACAGCTCTTTCATTAACAATGAAATATTAAGTGGCTGCATTCTGCCTGTGGCGTGGCTCAAGGCCAAACTTCAGCAGCTTTGTGTGGCTGTCTGATTGTACCCGGACCTCTTCTGATATTGATGAGGAAAGAGGATAGAAGGGTGAGGTTAGTTTACCAGAACATTTTAATAAGAGTATATGATGCGTCCTGTTAAAGATTTTCAGATTATACGAGCATACAGAAATATAGCCGGATTAATCTCATGAAGTGTGTTTCATTTATTCAGTCAAAGTTTACATTTACATTTAGTCATTTAGCTGACGCTTTTATCCAAAGCGACTTACAAATGAGGACAAGAAGCAATTTTAACAATAAGAGGCAACAATGAATAAGTGCTATAGACAGGTCTCAGGTATTTCAACAGGTTAGGATTGATTAGTAAATAACATATAGTAAATAAATAACATAGTAAATAAATAAAGAGTAAATACTAAATAAATAACAACTACTTTTTTGGGTTTGTTATTTGGTTGAGAACTTTGAGTGTTTTTAACATTGCGACATTGTTTTTATGACATGACAATTCAAGGTCATTTCCCAACCAAATGTCAATATATTTATTGAATTACTTTTGGGTTTAATGACTATATTAATCGGTGTTAAATGTAACTCGGACATGTTCTTGATAACTTTCGTGAGATCAGGTCGCGTTCGTTTGTAATGGAAGGTTGGGCTGTTTTATTGCAGTATATTGTAATAATATTATTAAAAGTGATAGAATCACAGAGAAGCGAATGAATAGATCTCTTTCCAGTTCGACCAATCAGTCTCACCGTGTATCTATTGCTCCACCCCTGATGTTCAGACCATCTATGATTACATCATGTCGATAATCCCTCTGATTACGTACGATGTGATATAATACAGGTGCTGAATAGACAGATTTTTCAGCTCTCATAATCCCGGCTCATTGACAACCATTATTCTTTTTGTTAAAAATCTGATTATGTAAGTTTGTGATAGGTGAGCTGAATACCTCGAAAAGGCTTTTATGTCACTTCTCCACAGGTGTGGTGAGGAGAGACTGATAAAAAGAGATTATTTCTATTCTATTTCTATTTCTATTGCTCCACCCCTGATGTTCAGACCATCTATGAGTCTATTACCCATTTATTTGTGTTTTGAGGAACAGCGAGTACTCTGTGGTCTAACTAAGAAACGAGTGTTGCTTTGTCGAGCCAGCCGACTGAAGTTAGAAATATGAATTTTCTTGGAACAGATGCTTTTTAAAGACTGCCGAGTTGCCCTATCTTACG
>JAZGTI010000736.1:6346-55899 GCA_036877585.1 Botia kubotai | reverse complement strand
TTCAGTATATATTCTTCAGATTGTTGGAAGAAATAGGGGCTTCCTCTCCTGACACAGAAGTGGAGGTTGTGGTGAAATACTTTTATATATTAGCCTCAAAACCACAGACATCCTAGAGTTATTTCTCAAAGCCACTGACCACTATTTGTTTCAAAGCGTTCTTAATATTTTAAGCATCGGTGCTGTTTTTATGCTTTGGACGTTTTGAACAATAAACACCTAATAAAATAAAACTGCGTTTATGTTTTATGGATGTAAAGCTTCCATAAACTTCTTTAGACTGCGGCTGACAGATAAACGTTGGAACCGTTTACGCTGGTGTTTAATTCCAGACGGAAGATTATTGGATGAACGCGACGACTTCCGGTTTCACTCAAGCAGCGGAAATGATAGAAGTCGGCGAAAACTGATCTGCGCAGCTTTCCGCTCAATAATATTTCTGTTTACAACGTTCAGCTTTGTATTTAGAGAAGTTATTTGTGGGATAAAGATGGTAAATTCATTCGGCGGAGACTTGACTATGGTGTGAACTGGTTTTTGATTTCCTCTGACAGCGGCAGGTAAGTGTTAACTCGACCCCCGTCCAGTAATTTGACTTTCTACAGATTTATTATGAATTTAAAGACCTTATGACCTTTATATTTTAATGAGATAATCAAATACACTGTGTGATAAATAAAGTATGTTTTACAGCCCAAGTACACACAGTACAGCCTAAGCCAAACCGGTCATTCAAGATGATGAAAATGTGCATTGTATAATTTTAACGTGTAATCGTATGTGCCTTATATTAATAGTCTTAATCTACTCTTACAATGAACCACTATAGCGGTACCATGGTAAAGTTATGGTGTGAGGTGTAACCCCATGTTATTTTGACATCATGTCATGCTGTCTATACGGTAGTCTACTGTACTTTAAAGTGCACCACTGCCTCGGTAACGAACAGGAACATGTTATTCCTGTAGTACACGTCTAAATACCATAGCATTATCATGGTACTCTAACAAAAATTGTATTGTTATAGTACATGCCTACAAATATAGTAAGGCATGATACTGTTCATGTCAGAAGAAAACCATAGTGTCACCCTACCATTTTAATCCACAAAATATTATAATACCGTCGTATTTTATTGTAAGTGTAGTCATAAAACATTATTGATTGTTATAGGTCGGCCGAGGTCATTGTAAATACCCAGTTTGTTAACACAGCTGTATTTTTATTGTCTTAATGTTACTGTGGATGTCAAATAATTGCAGGTGTTTTTGATTGTCAGTTTGTTAAATGATTATTAATAAGAGGCCTTATATTAACCCTTATTGTAATGTTTGAGATATGCTAACGTAATAATTGAAAACACATTTTTGTTTTTATACAATGATAAATTACCTCTTAGCATGTATACACATTTAAAATATACAGTCTGAAAACAAGCTGAAAATATGTGGATGAATCTGCATTTATGTCCATTAGCATGCTCTGTGAGAGGTCCCTCCTCTTGAATTATAAATGCCAGCTGTCTCTGACTAGCCATAAAGCTCATAAGAGCCATGTAAGATGTCTTGCACCATCTTCCTGTTTCAGAATGACATGCAAAAAGAAAATTGCTTCATGCTTCAAATAAAACGTTACAGCACTCGCATGTAAAGCATTCGCATGTAAAGCAATTGCATGTAAAACCGGAATAAATGCAATCAGTGCATTCAGTACATTTCTAACTGATGTACACACAATAGCAGCACACGGCTGTTAACCGTTTATTATTATTTGAAAGATATTTATCAACATAATTGACTGTGGTTTTAAAACAGAAACAATAACTGCACTAACTGGTATTTTGGTGAAAGCTGTCATTACCATAGTAAACTTATCCTTTAACAGTTTATAATAACCAGAAGTCTCATCAGAGCATGAATGTGTTTTCTCACAGGTGTGTGTGATTGTTTTATCTGGCAGACTCAGTTCACCATCAGTGTGTTTTCTGACAGGTGTGTGAGTGTGTGTGTGTATCTGCTGGTATGCTGACGTTGGCCAGTAAGTTGAAGAAGGAGGAGGGGGTAAGGGCGGGCCGGGGCCCAGCGGGCTCCAATGATGCGCCCCACAGAGTGTCTGTCAGAGACCGGCTGCTCATTAAAGGTACAAATGAGCATCTGTCCATATTCACACGACAGTATTAGAGTCATGTTTACACAATATGAAATTATAAGTCAATATGGATTCAAAATGGACCATATTTAACATTTTACACACCATTCATTATATTTTCAGTATTTCATTGATGCATATTATTCGGAAGCTTTTAATAAAGTAATCAAAACCTGTCCAATCACCTGTCGTCGTTAATTATTTTCACATTTCAGTTCATTTTATATGGATAAAATAAAATGTTTTCATGTTGAGTATCAGGTTGTACAGTTAAAATAGCGTGTGAATGCTTTTCATGTTTTAAGCTGAAGTACCAAAAAGGATATTTCTGTATTACTGTCTCATTGGTTTGTAAAAAACTGCTCAGTTTAGATGTACACCCCTACTGATCATAATATGTTTTCATCGGACTTTCCGTCTGTCTGTCAGGACAGGTTTCCCCAAAAAACTCATCATACCAAAACATCACAATACATATATCACAATTTAGTATGTTGTGATGCATCAGTCTTATAGGCCCTGTCTTTCTGTCTCTGTCTCTTTTAATGATAAGTTCTTTTAGAAGAGTAGAATAGGTGTGTTGAAATCTGTGCTGTGGGCTGTGTTTAGTTCCAGTAATGCTGATGTAGACATGTGACGCGGGCCAGATCAGTAGAGCTCTATTTATAACAGAACCAGAGGAGGAGTCTGCAGGTCATGATCAGCCGTTAAAGAGCTGTTCCCACCCACAGTCAGACACTCAAGCTGTTTCTGTATCAGTGAGGTTACTGGATCCACCCCAGCTGAACACTCACACATGATATTGTGAGAATGCAGATGGTCATGTATAACTCTCCAGTCTCCAGTCTGTGTTTCAAAAGACTGACAACCAATTCAGCCAAGAGTTCCAGTAACAAAAGTCAGTCAAATTAAAAGCATTTTTAGAAAGCATTTATCTGAGGCTATGCAATATACCAGTAATAATATAAGATTAAAGAAACTGGTTTGCTGGTTGTCATTTTCAGTTTTTAAAAATATGAATTGAAATTGAAAACTGAATATACAAATTTATGCATTATTGTATCACATACTGTATATCGCATTATTTAGCACGTTATCACATGTTGCATTTTTCTTCAATATCGTGCAGTGTACATTTATCGAATACACGCTGACATGCATCATCAAGTTACTAACAGCTGGTTTTGTAAGCTTGTGACCCGTTAGTGTTACTCACTAAACTTCTCATCTGTTTGTGTTTGTAGAAGTTGCTGAACTGGAGTCCAACCTTCCAAGTAAGTAAAAGCAGGTCATTTTTTGTATCATCTTATATTCTGCATTAGATTGTGTCACGTGATATGCAAAGCTATCTTGTGTTGTGAAAGTCAATTCTAATAATGTTATTTTTTGCAGATACGTGTAAAGTGACGTTCCCGGATGAAAATAAACTCCATCACTTCCAGTTAGTCATTTCCCCAGGTGATTCGAACTCTGTCAGAACGATTCGGTTGTAAAAACAAAGCTGAAATACATTTGGCTCTGCTGTAAAATGCTTTATATTGTGCAGTGATGCAAATGTGTCAGCTGGAGATTTTGCTGGACTGTTTAAACTGTCATATTTCTGATTTTAAAAGCAGTTTTTGCAGTTGTTTAGGGCTAACTCAAAGAGCTTACTTTAACACTTTGCATGAAGAGTTTAACACACTTTCTTGAAGAGCATTTTCCTCTTAAAGAGGTCCTTTAAATTGAACAGATCTCAGATAAATATCTGTATTCATTCTGTAGTTTCAAAAAAAAAAAATGTTATTTAGTTTTATTGTTTTTTTGGAAATACTTTCAACTCTCAATGCTCTCGAGTGTTTTAATAGCGATTGTTTATCGGTTATCTGACCTAACAACAACTGCTTGTTGATGTCGGCCAGAATCAATGAAATTCTGAAGTCAAGCGTTACACTTTTATTTCTCTGTGATGTCTCAACAGATGAAGGCTATTATCTGGGTGGAAAGTTCCAGTTTGAGATCGACGTCCCTGAAGCGTATAACATGGTGGTAAGTGTCTGTGACATCAGGAAGTAATGAGGTAATGCCACACTAACTCACCCGCAGTGAGCATTTGCAAGCGAGGCGGTTAACTAGATGTTTACAGCTTTACTCACGCTGTACTGCGTCTGTATCGAATGAAACAGCCGTCTGACACTGTCCCCACACACAGAATCAAGCCAGACCTTAGAAGATGTTCAGTAACCCCTCAAGACTCTGCTTAACCAGACATGAACCCTCAGAATCCTCGTTTAAAGAAACATGAAAACGTATTACACACACTGAAGACAAAGCTGTAATCCACAGAGATAATATACAGACCTCACAGCACAGTAATAACCAGCAGCAGCATTCAGTTCCTCATTGTAAGACTTTTCAAACAAACCCTGTGCTGTTTTCCGCAGCCTCCCAAAGTCAAGTGCTTGACCAGAATATGGCACCCAAACATCACAGAAACGGGTGAGATCTGTCTGAGGTATGTGTATCAGCACGTTCCTGCAGCTGTGTTGTATTTTAGATTTAAGCAGGAAAGATAAACGAGCAGAAATCACATGTCTTCACAGTTTATTGCGAGAACATTCGATTGATGGCACAGGATGGGCACCAACACGCACGTTAAAGGTAATTTCTATTGTTACAGAGCGTCTTATTAAATTATAATATTAAATATATGAATAATTCCTGTGCTTGCAGGGTGAGAATGCTTTGGAAAGGCTTCATATTTCTTTATTTCTACACAGTGCTCTGAATGTACGATTTCAGCCTTTAGTGACAGACTTTTAGATATGAAACTGGCTGAGAAATCTGACAACAGCTGTCAAACATGTTGAGATCATCAGACTGAATTATCATCGGTCAACATTATATGAGCCATTATGTTGTTCACTACATACAAATATTAGAATGCTTGTAATGAATTGTAATTACATGGTTACATATATAGGTTACATGGTCTATGAGTTCAAATAAAACCTGTTCTCTCAGTTCTTTTCCATCCGACTTTATAAAATCATTTTTATAACAATTCTTCGTACTCCACCCTGCAAGTACTGGTGTTTGCTTGAGGGAATGAAGATCTGCTGGTAATCTGACATTACAAAAACTTCACCGGAAATACAGTGTAATCTTATTGGTGTAAATCAGTCTGTTCCTGTGCTGTTGTGTGTTTAGGATGTTGTATGGGGACTGAATTCACTCTTCACTGTAAGTACACGTGCTCTTGTCTTAAGATCTTGAGTGATGATTTGAGTTTATCTAGAATTGGTGCTGAATGTGAAATCGGAGACATCAGCTGTTTCTCTCACAGGATCTTCTCAACTTTGATGATCCACTGAATATAGATGCTGCAGAACATCATCTACGGGATAAGGTACAAATCTCTCTCGCTTTCTCTCTCTCTCTCTCTCTGTCTCTCTCTCTCTCTTTCTCTCTCTCATTACCTGATTGGTCCATGTTTGCTGTTTTAGGAGGACTTCAGGAACAAAGTTCAGGACTTCATCAAGAACTATGCAAGATGATGTCTCTGTTTGTCATGCAGACCCCTCTCACGTGCATGCGACTGCACAGATGTGCGCAAACCCTGTGCATACTGGCTGCAGCAGAGACAAAATCTCAGACTTTAAATCACAACTTGGGGAACGAAAAAGTTACTATGCGTCGGGCCATTGTCATGTGACTCACGCAGGATTTTGCATTTACTCCCTGCCCCCCAAAAAAGTAAAAAACAAGAAATATGTACAAAGAGGGTGACGATGAAAATGAGGGCGAGTGACCTCTCGGATGTCACCTCTGATGCTAGTGCCTCTGTGTTCCTGCTACGTGTAACGGCACATATGATTTCAGCCAATTTCAGCGGTCTGCTTTTTCTCAGAACTTGACAAACTCTGAAATGTATTCGCTTATAAGTGATGTCACAAAGATTCCAAAGTTCATTGGCTCAGTCACGTCAGGGGACGAGCCCTGCCGCTCGTTCCACCAATCAGAGGAATCTCAAACTACGCATAGCACTGATGTCACGCAGAATACGTTCCTTGCGTCGTCGGACGTCTGAACAGATTCTGTAAAGCCATTTGTCGTAACTCAGCACCTGCTGTATCGTGTAAAGTCACTGCAGTTTTCAGACTCCTCATCAGACATGCACATGCTTGAGTATCAGATAATCTGTGGTGCCTACAAATGACTAATGCATCTGTTTGTGTTGAGATCCGTGAGTCACTCAGCATTGGATCGCACGAAAATATTTTCAGCTCACATTTGAACCTGAACGCAGTTTTAAATCAGTTTGGTTTTGCATAAAGAAAATGAGGCGAGTGGGAGTTTTGAAATTCTTTGCATCGGTGTTATTGCCGTGACGATTAAACAGCCCATTACTCATTAGCATAATCTGAGGGATTTTCGGATAGTTCATCCAAAGATTGTTTTTTTTTTAATAATTTTCTCATCCTCATGTCACTCCAAACCTATTTGACTTTTTTTCCTGTGGAACACAAAAAAAGATACTTTGAGAAATGTCTCGGTGGTTTTGTGTCCAACAGTGTAAGTCAAGTGGTGCCACTGGTTACCAGCGTACTACAAAATAGTTTTCCTCAAAAAAAACATAACTGTGGTCTTGCAGTTTAAATAAACCTTTCCCCATTACCGTGAAAAGGATTTGATACAGTAAAGACAGGTTATGATAGTATTGATAATGGTAATGTTCATAATTATCATGAAAATATTGTCACGATGCACAAGATTTTCTTTATGCAAAATATGATTTTACAATTAAAATTTGGCTGGATGTGATGTTGACCGTTTCCATGAGATTGATCTGCGCTCTTGTATGCAGACTGTGTATAAACATTCAGCTTTACTGTGTGTGCATGTTCACGTGTTAGAGGAAATGCTGTCTCTGTATGCTGATATTGTGTGTGTGTGTGTGTATGTGTGTGAGAGAGAGAGAGCATGCAAGTGTGCGAGCGAGAGAGACGGTAGGAAATGAATACGTGTGTAATTTGGTAGCATGCACTGGGCTATTCAACTGCTCAGCCATAAGCCTGTTAAAATAGTGAGGATTGACTTTATTTAATTTTATTTTTCTCTTTAGAAGTGTATATCCATTTGTAAAGTATATTAAAGAGGAGTTCTACCACTCTGTAAGGTAATGGACTAATTTGTATATATGCTAGCCAGGGTTTCATTGGCTGCGTCTCAAAACCCAGTGAGCTGCCTACCTAGATGTTTTTATAGTGTCAGTACAGTGCCCTCCAAACATATATGGGTGGTTCAGAGTGTGAAAATTTCACTGCATTACATAAAGCATAAAATCAGTTGTCATTTATTGTAAAGAAGCCAGGAGGAAGCTGGCTAACAATATAATAACTAGTACATCCAGCCTGACTAACAATATAATAACTAGTATGTCCAGTCACATTACACTAGTTTGTTGAAAGAAAACAAGACAGTTCTAAGAAAAGACTGAGTGTCATTTTATACAGCAGTAATATCAGTCCACTGATCTGAGTGCTACGGGTGCCACTGTCAGGAACAAACTGCTGTCCAGGTCAAAGACATGTCAGCATCCTAACACTAGATGGAGCCATTGTGTAATGATGCTGGATATTTGTCTCCTTAGAATACAAGTTGGAAAAAACATTTATAGTGTACGTTATAATATAGATGATAAATCTTAATTTTACAAAGATATCCAGAACTTCAATTTATTTTATTAATGTAGCTCTTTGTACAGTGCATATTCCTCTAAACCAAGAGTTACGCATTACAAGCCCCAGTGAGCAGGTCAAATTTGATCGTTTTGAGACAGAAAGACAGAATACATGAAGTCAGCGGTACATAGTGCAGTTATTGTGGCATTATCTTGATTCAGTGATGGTATACACTGATAATATTGTGATATTTAATGATTACATTTAGAATAGTATTACATGTCCACAAAAAGTGGTAGATACTGTTTTTGCTAGTTAAACTTTAGGACATGCAAAAGAGATATTTATTAAAAAATTGCATTCCCTACGAATTCCTTGGGATAATAAAACAGTAACGTATCTGTGTATGGAGGCGGAGTTTACCTTAATTAATTCACTCGTCTGGCCAATCACCACTAAAGTGGGAGGTGTTAAACCGATCAAGGCGCGTGCCCGGGCGCGGAGTGCGTAACTCGGTCTGGAATTCAGCGTTGAGTAATGACAGTCCCAACGCAGTCTCATTTAGACAAGGAATAACTCTTGTTCACCTTTTCCATTTCATGAACTGAACACATTTGACTTGCAGAAATAAACCTGGGCACAACTTCAGACCATGCGCCCTACGTGAACAGTTGCGCAAAGGCGGACATTTGATAGCTCGCCAAGTGGACATTTGATTGGACATGTGAAGATATGGATATTCAACCTCTTCATCTGACCAAGATGCGATCTCTCATCATCATCTTCCTAATCCTTACTGCTGTCCTCATTCCGCGGAGCGTCTCGCAGTCAGGTGAGCGTCCAACTCCCGTGCGTAAAAGTGTCTATCCATCTCTCCTGCGCATCGGCTGGATCAATATGTTTTCTGGTAATGCATGTAATGTAATAAATTAACGTGTCTGAATGCGTTAAGCATTTCTCAGCCTGTAAAGTCGCAGCGAACGTCAGTTCGCACTCAGGTAGGGCAAGTTCTCTATAACAAACTGCAAGTGCCCAAATGTCATGTATTCTTTCCTTTAGTAAAGACTTGCGCATTTCGTGTTGCTGCTGTGTTTTTAATGTGTGCTGCTGGAGCCCTGTTCATCCAAATCTGTCTCAGTATCATAATATATGTGTCAGAAGACTGACGTTAGAAAACAACGAGTGATTAAAAGTGTTTTCAACACCGTTGCGCATTTACGCACTTCAGTACCTGCTACTGCGCAGATATTTAAGTCATGTTTCTTCCCAAACGAGTTTGTTTTTAGACTGACGTGTTAGTTACGGTACGAGTGTGCAGAATAAGTTGTATCCTCCCGTCTCCACGCGATGGTGGCAGTCAACCGAGAAACAGCACCGCAGCCGAAGCGCCGAACGCGCGTTTTTACGCAGACTTTATGATGTACAATGACTGCGGAAGCGCTCCGAACCTTTATGAATTAACACATTATTTATTCATCTAATTATTTTTCATCATGTGAGTGAGGGTGGCTGTGGGCAAAGTCATTATTCCTAGAAAAAAGGATCAGCACTTTTTTGGTGAATCCGCCAGAATTGATAACATTATTATAATATCAATCTAAAATGATTTTGATTGAAATGCATTTATATTACATGAAAAAGATACATACGTGTTGTACACTTTTCGACACAATTTTATTGAGTTCATTGCTAATTAAATGAAAATAAATAAAGACAGTGGGATAGTGGGAGTTCAGTGTCAGGATTTTATTTAAGATCGTTGCTGTCACAGGTGCACATTGGCTTTCTCACACCTGAAACAAAACTGGATCATAAGCATCTATTGGCAGTTTCTCCTCAAGGTTACAGCACCTGCAAAATTCCCACACGTGCAATATTTATGAGCTCATTTATGTGCTTGTTCAAAACAATCCGAGCTATGCAGATTGTAGTAGATTGTTTCCCTGAAACACTACAAACAAAATATGGATGTAAGGTTGCAGTGTCGAGTTTGAAGTCATTGGAAAATGTATTCCTGCTTCCACAGTGTTGTAGAATTTTGTGGTGCCAAAATTCAGTTTCATAACTTGTCATTTAAAAGCATCTCATTTATGCATGGACTCGTGTCTCTGTTGAGAAGCATGTGGCAGCGCGTTTGACCCGGGCTTCCACCTGACATTTAAGTTTGATAGAGAATTACTGCTGCTCGACCTGAGAATATGATCAAATTATTCATCATCTTCAGGGCAAATTAAGTTCGGTTGGAGAGATCTTGCGAGCGGAGGGACTGAGAGTTCCTGCTAATTAATCTCCTCACTGCTCATATGTCTAGACGTGAACTTTCTTACGAACAGGAAAACTTTCCTGTTTAGTAAAATTTTCCAGTTTTAGGATTATTTATAACGGCCTCCCATTAAGCCGCCATTTATATTTTTATATCTAATATAAATATCTTAATCACAAGCTTCGCAATGACATCATAACCAGTCTTCTTTTGCTAAAAAGACAACACGCTCCACACATTTGTGCAAAACCTCCATGTCATTCCATGGATGAATGTTCCAGAATGATTCTGAATGTTCCAGAATGTTCATTTAGAATCAAGATGCAAGAAAGGCATCTTGTGTGCTTTAAGGGAAGCAAGAAAATACAACTTTCTCGGAGCATGTCACAAATTTGCTTGTTTGTTCAGTGACCTAGAAGTAGTGCAGAATTTAAAATATATCTTGTTACTTTTGTGTTACTTGCATTAAACATGAAACTCTGTGTTCTCATGAACAACAACACCTGACTAGGAATGTTAACTGTCCATCACAAGGTTAGATGACATCATCTCTGCTTTCATCACTTAGGAGCGGGGTGGCATGTTGGCCGTGTGTGCTCAACAGCGAGAAAGTTCTTTAATTCTGTTCAGTGGGGCTCATGCTGAGCTCAGACTCTCAGTCAAACAAACGATTGACTTCTGGTTAAACATACTATTTTTCTCCCTGGTGCTTAAGAACTTCTTCAACTCCCCAATTCTAAAGCAAGAGGTAAACCAATAAATCTTGTTCTCACCCCTTTTTAGAAAGCAGCAAAGAGGTAAAAGAAAGGCCCGGGGATTTTGTTCAGTGGCTGTGGGGTTGTTTCTCTTCTGCTTGTAATTCCTCTCAGAAAACAAATGCCTGCGGGCGCTTCTGTAGGACAGGATTGCCAGATACACCCCACCCCTCCACCCCAGTCCTACAGGCGTTCTTTCACCCACCCTCACTGTTTCTCTGTTGTCTGGCTCTGTGCCCTCGCAGTCAGCTGTAATTCTGCTTCTCTCCTCATCCTGTGTGTGCTGCAGCCGTGCATTTCTTATTGCGCTTTAGCTGGAATCGCATGACTGTTGGTTTATTCAGATGTTTGTGGTCACTGTTGCGTTGGGAATACATAAACAGAGATAAAGTATGAGCCGTTTTCCTTGTGGTGTAATCGTTCTGCGATCACTTTATTTATATTTTTTAAATAGTTCAAGTTTACATTAAAATGATACACTACTGCTCTAGTGAATTAAACTTTGCTTTGGATAATTCGTGTTGGAAGAATAAACGTTTTACATAATCAGAACAAAGTTGCAAGCTTACTACAGTGATGCTAGGGTGCTGTGGGTGGTTGCCAGGGTGTTGCTGTGCTGTTCCTATTGTGTTATACTGTTGCTAAAGTGTTTCTAGCATGTTGCTATGTGGTTGATTGGGTGTTTTGAGTGGTTGCTAAGGTGTTGATGGGCAGCTTCTTACTTCCCTTAGTCAAATTTTAGTCAAAATTTACATGTATGCATTTGGCAGACGCTTTTATCCAAAGCGACTTACAGCACATACTACCTAAGCTGCCCAGATTCTGATATAAATCAGTAGCACAAACTTTGTGCTATGAAATACATATAAAAAGATTAAAATGAAGACTAAGTATGGTACTTAGTATGTTTGCCTAAGCAAAACTCATCGTCATGGCATTGTGAGTGGTTGCTAGGGTGTTGCTATGTTAGCAAGCGAGGGTGTGCATGTCCAGAACACAAATGGGTTGATAATTTTAATAATTATCAATCTAATTCTTTTTAATAAGTCTAATATTTAAGTTTAAAAATTAGGGTGTGGATTTTGTTCAGTAGCAACAGTGAAGCTAGCCTAAAAAAGAGCACAAATAAAGAAATGTCCAGCTCATGACAGCTGTAGCACGTTTGGAGAAGAAGACTAAAAGTTAAAAAAGAAAAGACAAAGCATTTCTAATGCCTGTAGCCCGTGTTAGTTTGGCCTCGCTTTGGTCTGCAGTGTGGGTCAGGTGAGGTGTGTTCACCCTCCACAACATCACTAATGTTACTCTCACCTTGCCTTGCTGTTTCTATAAAACAGAGAGACCCTCACATCCAACCTTTATGTTGTCAGCGGAGAGCTGCTGTACCCGCCGACCCATCACAATGAGCAGTAAACATCGCTGTCTAATTTCAGATGAGCGTGACTATAATTTAAAGCGACAGCGTCTTAAACGAGAACAGTAAGGCAGGACAAAGGCAGACGGTGCTAATTTGAATGTGATAAGCGGGCGATCACGGAGAGAGATCATTGATTGTGTTTCGTAGATAATTAATAGGCTGCCATTGTCAATTAAAAGTTTAGTGAGAGCCTGTCATATGTCTGACTTTGTTTGTGCAGTTGCTAATTGTTAATAATTATAATTCAGGATGTATATTTAGGTTAAAACTAGGTTGAATAGGGCTTAAACTGTCGAGTTAAAGAATCTGTTTTTGTACATCTAAGATGATTTGAGAGAATTGTGACCTTGACTTCAAGCCATCTCTTAGCATGCTAACTGCTAACGTGCATGTTGCATTATGGATGCTAGCATGTTAAATCAATGTGTGCAGAGTAAACATCAATCGAGGAAAATAATAGAATTTATACAGTGCTCATTAAAAATATATGACCAGATTGTACTTCCAGCTAGTTTTCCATTATTCTGCATCCTTCAAATGAGGGAACATCTGAAGAAATCTGAGGGGAATTCTTTCAGAGGTTAAACAAGGTTAAAAACAGCCACGAGACACGCTGCAGTTTTTGCGGCAGGAAAACGTTGCAAGCATGACATTTCTATTGTGCATCTGCGCTGGAATATGCCAGCTAACAATTTTAGGTTGTAAGAATGTTTCCCTAACATTTCCATTAGTAACAAAAACTTATGTTATGACTTATGTTATTTTGAATATTCTAGGAGTGTTCAGTTTTTGTATTAATGTTATTTGCTATTTTTTAATTTAACATAAAAAAATTATGCTAACGTTACTGCACAAATGTTTTTGATAACTTTACAAAAACCTTTAGAGAATGCTAGGCAATGATCTGAGAATGTTCTCTGTTAGCTGAAATACACATTCCATGGAAGTCAAACACACGTTGCTGATAGAATCAAAGGTTTGTGGCTACAGCGCAGTGTGTCTGGACTCATGCGTTCCCCAGGCAAACATCCTAAAAAAAGACCTTCTGCCGACTGCCTCAGACTTTGACAGAATCGCAATAGAAGCTTTAAATTATACTGTCTGTCCATAGATTGAGCGTGAATCCCATTATCATGTCTCAGCTGGGTGACAGCCATACCAGTATCTCACCTAGAGACAGAGAACTGTTCACCTCTGTCTGTCTGTCTGTCTTTCTATCTGTCTGTCTATTTAGAAGTCTATCTACAAATCTGTCTATACATCATAGAGATGTGGTGGGGGCTCTTTTGACTTGAGTCTGCAAAAAACAGCCTAGCAACCACATAGCAACAACCTGGCAAAACCACCTCTGCCATTTTGGTAAGCTAAACATTTTTTACTGGAAACAAATTAATCCAGTTATGAGTTATAAACTATAGAAAGAATCTGTGTATGTTTCGTTCTTTCTTTCTCTGTTACAGCTCACACACACACACACACACACCGCGTCCTCAGAGACAAGGTGATTAATTGGTCTGACTGGGTTTTGTGAACATTGCAGTGGTGCCTCTGTACTCAGGGGGAAGGGACCAGTGGACTGTCAGCTCAACCACACACACACACACACCACACTGCCTGTCTCCTGAACATGACAGCTAAAATTAGTCTTTTTCACTTTCCCCTCCTCGGTTTCTCCTCTTGTAACCGATCTGCCATTGTTTCACCTCGCCCCGAGGGATAGTTTTTCATCCCTGCATGAGTTATTAGTGTGAGGGACTTGATTTTACATGTGCAAATATGAGACATAAGTGTTGAGTGTTTGTTTACGTGTTACAGTATGCTGTACATATTACACCATGTGGCACACAAAACAGTCACAGAAGTGTATGTAATGCGTACTGTACTGTTACAAGCAATATTTCAACATCTGAAGTAAATCATTTTTGAACCAGTGCTCTTGTTTTTACTGGTTTTGCTGTATGTCATGTTTGACATCAGGGAGTGTGATGTGACGCACAGCCTTTGATGTAAAAGATGTTTCATTGTTCCTTCACTTTTACAATTTCCTAACCTTTTATTTTAATGTAAATGCACAATTTTTTGGTTAGTTATAGTCTTATAATTTGTGCGTGTTTGTTCCCAGCTGCCTGCAATTTCATCATAACACATTTTTAGGTAACAGTCTACTGGATACACAGGTTAATATGTTACCACAAGGATCATTTTATAGTACATTCACTGTAAACATCCATACAGTGTTTTGTAAACGTGAGGTTGAGGAATATTCTGCCTGGTATTCGTCTTTCCCTTAATTTATAAACAATACGTTTTCTCTGTGCAGAAAAGTGTATTTGTGCGTATGTAGTGCGTTCTCTTAAAGTTATCAAAAACGTTCTTGCAGTATGTTAGTAAAACATTTATTAAAAACTTTATTTTTTAAGTTACAGAATAAAAAACATGTAAATAATGTTCTTATAGCCAAGCAATAACGTTAATACGGTATGTTCCTAGAACGTTCAAAATAACATTTTTAATGTTTTTGTTACTAACGGAAACATTCTTACAACCTAAAATTGCTAGCTGGGGATTGCTTAGGGTGCAAACAAAAGCGGAGGGAAAACACACAGTAACAAGCAGCTTCAGAAGAATTAGCTTAATTAGTTATGTGAATTAGCCACAGAACAAAACCGAACAATAAGCAGAGAGTCTTGTGTGGCGTGACAGTTCTCGCTCGTGGCGAAGCGCTGCCTCATTATAGGTGGTATTAACAATATGCTGCTTATCTGGCAGATTGCTCATTTTGACTGGCTGCATTTTTGTTGTTTTATGAAAGCAGTAAAGCGCAGCTGCGCTCACACTGCAGCGCACAGTATCTCCCCATCGCAGGCCGAGCGCATGAAAACCGCGCCGATAAGTAAACACACATAGTTGCCGACACATCAAAGTGTTCTCTGCTGCTGACCGTATACACAAACACACACAGGACGCTTTTGAATTACAGCTTAATTATGAATGTAATTAAATTCTCTGTGGGACTGGAGATGCTGCTGGGATGAAGCTGATTCACTGAACACATATTTACATGCTGTCCAATGAGAGACATGCCATAGACTTCTATTGTTTTTATAAAAACAAGCAAACAAACAAACTTTAGTTGCATACTATTTTTTATTAATTGAGGATGTCCCTGTTTACAGAGGAAGGTTTGGCCCTGTTTAGCTCACTTTTGAGGACAAATTCGCTCACAAAATGAAGCCAAGTAAACCCACACAAGCACTCAAATAGAGTTTATACACATGTGTAACCCCACGTGTGTAAGGATCTGTCACATGTCTAGGTCAGAATTTACCACATTAGGAATACAAAATTGTAATTGAAAAATGTAACTTAAATTTAACAGTTTTTAATTTAAAAAATTGAATTTAACACTTAAATGCAGGCAGATAAATGCCAAAAATTAGTATACAAAAACGTAGTTCTAAAATTAGGCTTTATTTATTAAAAAAAGTACACTTTGTGACCGGGACATGTTTTCGTTAATTTTACCCACAAATAACACAACAAGAGTAACTGATGTAATCCAAATGGAATGAAACATTAAATATTGCTGTGATGAGGACATTTCGTGACCTCCTCCATTAGGCTCATCTGTTCAGTCTGTTCTAGTGTCTCCCAGCAGAAACTCTTCTATGAAAGAGTGTGCTGGGGCTGTAATTCAGTTCTGCCAGCCCGGCCTGATAAATGACCTGGACGGGCTTTTGTTCAGAACCATTACTGTGAGTGGCCCAGCGTCCTGGTTCCATGTCATTTTCAGCTCTCTTAAAATGAAGTGAGGTCAGTACTGAGGGTGTTCTAATGAAACTTTCTCTCTGTCTGACGAATTTAAATAGAAATAAATCCCTCCACATTTAGTAAAATGACAGTGGAGCTGCATTATATTTAGAGGGCAAAACAAGCACCTATCTGTTATCTGTTAGCTGTTGTAGTGTTTGTTTTTGCTACTTTTGCCATTGGTGTCTACTGGAATCATTAGAACAAAACAGTTCAGAGTAAAATCTGCCACAGGTACAGGCTGGGTTCTAGAAAGTCATCTTACCAAATATGGAGTTCCTGTGGCTTAGATGGTAGAGCATTGCGTTAGCAGCACAAAAGGTTGTTGGTTCGATTTCCAGGGAACATGTACTGATAAAATGTATAAGTTGGATGCAGCGTAAGTCACTTTGGATAAAAATGCCAAATGCATAAGTATAAATATGGGGTTATTGTCCTGAGCTCTCTAGCGCCACCTAAAGCTCACATGTGCACTAGCATTTCTACTTTTAAAACTAAGTCTAGAAAAATAATATAATATAATATAATAATAAATAAATATTTTTTATATATTATTATACTAAATATAATTTGAAATGATGCCACAGACCAAAACCACACATGCTGCACATTTCAGATATTTATGTATTTGCATTTTGAATGTGCATGTAAATAATTCCTACCACTCTTAAGTTCTGTATCGCATACAAACATCTTAAAGCTGCTCTGATCTTTACTTTGAATCTACTGCCCAGCGTGAAGCAGTAAGTTCATCAGATTTCACTGATTTAACACAGCGTGAGACACACAAGTTGATGGTCGTCCCTTTAAACTCATTTATGAATGTGCCGCACGTGCCCAGTGTGCAGTTCTTCAGCTTTGATGCTTGAATTTGCAGTCATGCATTTAGTGTTTATCTAAAGTGCATTTGAGGTGTATAACCCAACAGTCCCCGGGAATCAAACCCACAACCATGATGTTGCTAGCGCTATGCTCTGCCTGTTGAGTTACAGGAAGACTGTAAAATGGTTTGTACTACTGCCACTCCACAACTGGTGACACTTACTGCATATGGCATTTCTCAAAAGAAGGAAGAAAGATGTTGAATATTTGAAAGCACAAGGGAAAAGCTTTTACTTTGGCCTATGTGGTTTATGAGGACTCTCCATAGACGTAATGTTTTTTTATACTGTACAAACTGTTTTTATAACGTTTATTCTATCCCACAAATCTAACGCTCACAGAAAGTGAGAAAGAGATACCCCACATGCATTTTAATAACAAAAAAAATCAACATTTCATATGTTTTTAAACAATGTAGTTTATGAGAACACAGGGGGTTACTTGTCCCCATAAACCATGTTTACGTTTTACATGTATTTACATTTGGCAGACGCTTTTATCCAAAGCTACTTACAGTACATTCAAGTTATACATTTTGTTAATATGTGTGCTCCCCAGGGAATCGAACCCACAACCTTTGCGCTGCTAACGCAATGCTCTACCAGGGTTCCTGCTACAGGAACGTTATTCATGTCATTATACACAATTCAAACCCACACACACACACCTGTGAGTTCAGTCTCACATCATCAGAAAAGCTTTTGGCTCAGTGCAGCTTTAAAGATGAGAGTGACCTTTGCTTTTATGCATTGTGTTTAAAAAGCGTTCACCCTCATATAGAAGTGTGTGTGAGAGAGAGTGTGTATGTAGATAATGGAGAATAAGATGAACATTACTCTGCTGAAGTTATACATCCTTTTTATTAGGTCAAAAGAGTCTGTGTCAGTGGATTTAGTGATATTTTATAGGATTTTTTGCCAAATTCTTAGTTTAATGTTTAATCTTTTTTAAGATTAACTATAAACTCAAAAGTGACCAGCAGCAACAGAGTCTCATTAATTTCAATTGAAAATAATTTCAGGGTAGTTGCTTCTACAATAAATGCTATATTATAATAGTGTACTTTCTGTGAATTAAGTCGATGGTGCGTGAGAAAAATGACCCGTAATGAACGAATTTTAAAACGAATCCGCGCGTGTGGTATAAACAGACTTTATTTGCCCAGGAGAAAATAAAGTAGCTAAAGATTTGGCTTTCAAAATAAGCTTAATAGGTCTGTTGGTCAAAACCGGATAGTGTTTGTGGAAGCTGATCCCTAATTAGCTGGTAATAGTCGAGCTCCAGTAAACTTTACATCCATCCGGCTTAATTGGAAGTTTTGGATCTCCAGACGGGAATTATTGATTGTGTGCAGGAGGGGGAATTTTTTTCTCTGCACCAGTGGATGGTTTTCACTTTCAGTTTAAAGTCTTCAACAGAAACAACATTGTAATCATATCTATTGCATATAAAATAACACAGTTATGTAATATAATATAATAAACACATTGACATGGAAGTCTTTAAATTTGGCTTTTTTTCTACAGTATGTTTGGAAACAGTTTCTGTTTTATGTGTTTCATTTGGTACGACCAGTGGCAACGTAAGAAACAGTGTAAGAAATTACCGCAAGAAGTGTTTTTTAAAACTTTGAGGGGGCCAGCCAGCCGTTAGCCAGCGTTCTGAGAACGTTCCCTGTTAGCTGGGACCCTTCAGATTGCACATTTACTTAATGCACTTTACGTGGTCTGCTGTAAAACTTTCATTCTGCAGTTTATAGGGAAAATGACAATAATGGATTTAATGTTCAAGTATTTCTTTTCGCTAATTTTGTTTCATTCTTCCTCTGCTGCTGCATTAGAAACGATTACACCCGTCACAAAATAAACCACAGTAACTTGATTACACCTCATTTCATATGCAAATCCTAACACTGTTTTCCCAGCCTTTCATGTTAACTGAATTGCTGTTTGTCTTCATTAGAAAAGCTTTTATGTAATTGTTTGTTTCTAAACAGAGTTCTGAGAATCATACACTGTGATTATCTCATATTTGTCATCGTCAGACTCTCGACAGTTTTCTGGGTTATTTTTGAGCCACAGTCACACATCAGCACCTTCTCCTGATATAAAAAAATATTTCTTAAAACGAAACATCATCTTACTCTTTGTTGTGCTTTTCACTTTTCTTTACATTGGTGAAATGTTTTTGAAACAGCACAGCTTGTGTTTACATGTCTGTGTATTTATAGACGAAATACAGGTGCTGTCAGGTCTGAGTTGTACTATTTACGCATGCAAATTTTTAGCATTAGCACAGTCAAGGTATTTTTGCAGTGTTTCGTGCTTTAACAATATTCCCTCCGTTCTGGGGTCATGTGAAGAGTCTTATTCTTTAAGCTAGCGTAACAGAAGCTCAGTGCTGTTAGCATTAAACGTGCCCCTAATCAGCCCTGTGTCGGTTAATCGCGCCTGTGACGTACGATCCCTCGGGCTGCTGGACGGCTAATTTCAACAGGCGTAAGCAAGCACTGGGTCTTTAGCGACGGCCTTGTTTTAATTAGAGGCAGGACCAGCGAATGTGCTGACATAGCTATGCAGAGGGACAGGAAATCAACACTGTTAGCATGCTATCTGCTTTCGCCAAGCAGTCACAAAAGTCGTCCTATCTCTTTGTACCGCATCATTTCACAGTCTTTGACACGTCTTTGAGCTGCCATTTCCCCTTCTCCTGTGCTGTTTGTGTAGAGCTCTCACGGGGCTGCGACGCATTTTTTAAAAGGGCAGCTTTTAAAAAGAACATGCGCTCTCTCTCATTGTGACACATTGCTAACAGAAGACGAACGAAGCATTTTATGATGAACAATTCTCAGTAGAACACTGCAAGCATGCAAAACAATTTTTATTGTCATTTATATCATGTGAAAAAAATAATGATACTACCATTTCAAACTTTGAAGACAATTTACTCAATCTTTACTGGTTTTAGTTTTTACACGTTAGTGTATAGTCCTCAAAAAATGACACTAATCAAAGTATTAATAGGTATTAATAAACAAATCAGTCATACTGTATGTACAATTTTTATTTGTCTACAAAAAGAATACATCAGACGTTTTTAAGATAGTAATGATAAAAATCCTTAAAACCTTTGACTGGTAATGTATAATTACTGTATACATTACTCTTGTATAAATTTTATAATTTTGGTTAAATCTTAATTATCTTAAAAAAAAGTCACAAATGTCTGTTATTGTCTTTATTTAAAACATCATTATTAATTTCGTTCCTCTGAATTTTAGGGTTAAAATAGGACTTTTAGGGTTTTAGGGTTAAAATATTAATTTTAGGGTTAAAATAGGACCGGGACATAATGTGACTGTGGGATTTATTGATGCTGGGTCACCTGGAGGTTTAGAACCCAATCTAATCACTACTGCTTTAGTATTAGCCCTCATTATTACTGCTTTATCTCTCTCTCTCTCTCTCTCTCTCTCTCTCTCTCAGCCAGGCAGGTTAAATCTCAGGGTTCTAATCCAGCATTCACTGTCATTTAATTAAAATGGAGAGCGGCCCTTTCTCGTATTATTGTGCTGGGCTGGTGTTCGGCTCACTGCACTCTGAATTGTCCATTAACCACAGTGTCGGCCGCTCGGACACTCATAAATCTCCTCTCAACATGTCCAGACGAGTGTGCTGCTTCTTTTCTCTCTTCTAGATGAGCGAAGTCGCAGGGTTCTGTCATGCAATCGCCCCTAATACTAAAAATGGACCCTGAAATTGCAACGTGTCATTTATGGTGTAAAATGTCAAATACAGGCACAAATGTTACAGTGGCATGCTTGTTTCTTGTGCTGTCAAATAATCTCATGTGTTCCACAGAAGCAAGTGTTGATATTTGAGACTGTATTAAACACCTGAGCTCGACAGGAAACGAAAGCCCCACAGTGCTGGATGAGTGTGTGAGTGTGTGTGAGTGTGTGTGCGTGTGGATCCAGTTTAAGATTTATAGGGGTAATAACAGCAGCTCAGTGGGTTCATTGCAACACGCCGACACGCTCTCTCCGTCATCCTACATACTCTATGTGTCAAAGGCAGAGAGTGATGCAGGGGAGACACTGTGTGTGTGTCTACACCAACTGTGTTCTGTCACTTTATCATCCATCACTGGTAACATTGTCTCACGTTGGCTTTTTTAACATCTGCTACGCCACAGCTAACACTGCGTCCTAACCAGTCACTGCGCGACACGTTTCCAGTGACAACCACTGAACGTGTCGACACTGAATGTGAGAAAGGGGCGTGACGTGACACAGTTACTTGCAAATCACAGCCTATATGTGTATATACGCCATATATAACGATTTAATTCTACAGTGCTTTTGTGCTTTTGCTGTTAGACAGATTTCACAGTAAAACCGATCGCTGATTGATCATGGTGCTGGCCGTCCTGCTGCCCAGGAGAAAAAGAGATCTTGAGTCAATTATTCAGGGTTTCCTCTGCTAATGATGTCTCTGAGGAAAGCCTGCGAGTCCCACACTTTCTTCAGAATGATGGCCAGAGGTTCTGACTGACAGTACTGAAGTTTTCGACATGGATAACAACAGACCGGTGTTGCTTCATTTCTCCTTTTAATGAAAGCTGTTGATTTGAATGTTTGATTATTCAACTCATTCGGACATAAGAAAGTGAAATTAAGTTGGTCTGAAATAATGCTACATGCAAGAAACCCATTAATTGAGTTTGTAAATCTAAATTTGATTTTGTCATCCTATATAAATACTCAACATTTTCATAACAGTACGACAACGTTACGATGCCGCTCTCCCTGCAGCTGTGCTTTACGATCAGCATTGGCACACCAACGAGAAGGAGCTAAATGACTTTGGTAACAAGGAATGTTCGCAGAACGTTTCTTACATCATCTAAAAGTTGAAATGTTACAGAAAATGAGCATTTCTAAAACATTCAAAGTAACATTTGTAATGTTTTTGTTACACGGAAACATTATGGAAACATTCTTACAACCTAAAATTGTTAGCTGAGGGACATAACTGCAAACAGTGTTCTGGTATTTAAGGAATATCTGGATGACTTTCAGACTTTGCGTTCACTTGAGCATTCAGATCTCCCCACGGCTGGTAAAAATACAGAACGCTGTTTAATTATCCCCTCAAAGTCAACTTTAAAACACAAGAGCAGTGCCATTGTTTGCTCCCATTTCCTGTGAGTGTTGAAAGAATTTTGGGAGCTTTGCCTTTTTAATAAAGCGGGATTAATTTAATTAGGTAGAGCGTCAGTTCGGCGTGTAAGAGCTGTTTCCATTTCACTGAGGGAGGCTGTTGAATTAGCATTAATGCTAGCGGTTTATTGGGGAAACTTGGTAAATCTCTGCGTTTGCTCCTTATTAAATTCTTCGTCTTTGTAGGGATTTATCGCTGTGATGTTCTGGCTGGTAATTATAAAGTGATTTATTTCAGCTATACAGCAGTGAGGGTTATCGGTGGTAGTTTTGAACAAACACAAACCCAAAAATCTAATGAGCTGTCTCACTGTATACTGCCTAACAGGGCCGAGCTCAGAGATTTTAGGGGGCGTGGCCTGTATGAAAACAAGGGGGATTTACTTTTTACCCCTTATTAATTATCCTTTTTATCTATGCTTTCATTATTGCGATGAACAATTGCAAAACCTTCAAAGTGTGAGCTGGGTTTCTCTGTGATACTGTAGCTTCATCGCATGTACCTGACAAAAGTCACTTTAAAGCTGCAGTCTGTAACTTTTGCCTCTCTATCGCCATCTCTGTTTAAAACATAAAACTGCAGGGTAATAATTCATGTTATTAACATGGATGACAAGTTTAAATTGTAAACAATTGCTGTAAAAACAAACTACAAACAATGAAGCATTTACAGTAGCTGGACATTTGATAAAGTAGCCAGATCTTAAGGACAGACTTTATTATTAACTCATTATTATAAACAGAACACTGATCTGTTATGTACTCGCTCAATCATTGATATTTATTTATTTTTAACCAAAAAGTTACAGATTGCAGCTTCAGTATAACATTATAACATGCACATCTTATAAGCAAAACGCACGAAACAATAATTCATATTTTGAAAAAACAAGGTAATACTATGGTATTTAATCTGTAGGTGACTGTACACACACTATGGTCAACACTCTATAGTCTAAACAAACATAATCTACACGAATACACTGATGCTTTATTTGCTGCTTTAAGTGTGTAAATATAGAAAAATGGTACAAAAGAAACTCTTAGTTGCTGTTTTTCTCACTGGTGCTTAAGCTGGAGGTGTTAGTGTGTAGTATTGATTGGTTGGTGACCTTTGAGCTTTTGTGTAAGTAACAGAATTACCTCCGCATGAGCTGCAGGGTCATGACTCAGGAAACGTCCAGCACTGCCCTGCGCCACCTTTAAATCTGCCCTCAGGGGCCCTTCACCATAGAAGTAGAAAAGGTTGGTCATAAAATACAACACAGCTTTGAAATTGCTCTAGCCTTAGGTGAAAAATTGTTTTTAAAGAACAGTTATTAAAATAGATTAGTCTTGATGTCTATCTAAGTTCAAAACAGCACTTTTCCAAGTTCTCGGTTGTGTTTCCTTTGAGTGTCAGCTTTGTCTCAGTTGTTTCTTGGTCAAGGAAAATAAAAAGACAGACAGTCATCTAAAATCAGGCTGATTCCAGGAGAATCATCTGAGACGTAAGCAAACTTTTCCATTTGCTCTCCTTCTGCTCTCCATTGCTGTCTTGGAGAAACAATAAAAAAATAAACAGATCTCATGATGTCATTCAACATTCTTACAGATCCTTACAGAACACGTCCGTTTATGAACAGTTTTCCAGCAGCCCCGTTTGCTCCCTTCCACAAATATTTCCGTCTGAGGTGTGAACGTGGCACAATATCTGTGACTAATACCTGCGTCCTCACGCAAACCGTATCAGAGTATTTGATGCGCTTGTTACATATTCAGTGTGTCTTTTGATGGCATTTTCATTTCCCCCGAGTGAATCATATTCATAATGTGACATTAGTCATGCTGCGTGCTCAGATAGTTTACCCCTGCAGAAACAGACCCGCTACATCAGTGACTAAATACCTTCAGAGAATAAAGACTAAACCCTGACTGAGCTGATAAAGAAATGTCTGAGGGCGGCTCTGAGGGTAGTGAGGAGAGGTTTGTAATCTGTTTATGTAACTCAGCACTTTCACAATGTAAAGATTAGTGCAGTGATACAAAACCTCACACAGACACAAAGCGAAGCCAATGGTTTGGCTTATTCCTTACTTCAAAACACTGGCCACACTGCCTACAGGGAACATTCTTAGAACGTTGGCTTGAATTTTCTAAACGTTCTCTCAAAGTTATCAGAACAGTTCTTGCAGTAATGATAGTTTAGTTAGTTTCTTGTTATTGTTAGTTTATTGTTACTGTTTGAATAACGTTCTTATAACCAAGCAGTAACGTTAAGACAATGACTAAAAAAACGGATGCTTTGAATGTTCCTAAAACGTTCTAAATAATTTTTAAGTTTTTGTTACTTCAATGGAAATGTTAGGGAAATGTTTTTACAACCTAAAATTGTGTTAGCTGTGTTAGCAGCAACCTCCTCCAGCACACCTGTCTGGATGTTTCTGTCAGCCCTAAAGATCTTGATGAGTTGCTTCAGGTGAGACTCATTAGAGCTGGAGCTCAACTCTGCAGCTCTGTGGACCTCACTGGAGATGATCTTATAGAATCCGTGATGAAGGAGCGGAAGACAGATGCAGCTGTGTTGCAGGAGATCTGGAGGAGAGATGAGGTGAGGAGTTGTGCTGATATTTCTGCAGGTTAGTTAGATATCTTTAAAGGACTAATTTAACCTAGTCAAGAACCTAGTCTTCCATCATCACCTCGACCTCATAAAGTTTCAAACCTGTATCACTTTTGACTCTCTGTTCTGTAGTAGAATGTTATTGAGTGACAGCAGCGTTTCATTGTGGAGAGAAAAGAGCATTGATGTTTCTCAGAATGACAGAGGACAGAAAATGATGGGTTTGAAACAGCATGAGGGTGAGTGAAGGACAAGAGAATCTTTATTCTGTTTTGGTGGAACAGTCTCTTTAAGCTGTGAGAAGTGCTTTCGTTTCCTGCGTTGTTCTTTGGAAATGAAAAAGCGCACAAGGACATAAAGATGGTTCATAAAGAAGAAAATACAAAAGTTATTTTTGGAACTTAAAAGGTTCTCGTAGAACAACAGGTTGTAAAACTCTTTGGTTATAACTGAAAAACGTAAATATCTATAGAATTAAATGTATCATGTAAATGAAACGCATTAGTCCAGAACTGAGGAAATGTTTCTCTCACACGTTATTTGATTTTGTGTCCGTGATGTCTTTCGGTTCTGTGTTCAGCAGATGAGCAGGATCACGAGGTTGGTTCCAGGTCAGCAGGTTCTAAATGAAAACCGCAGGCGTGTGTTGTGTAGCGTTAGAAGGTTACTGGTCTTATCTGCCAACATAAAACATGTGTTATGATGTAGGTGATGAAACGATAGGAAATTATTTCTTAATATCGTGCAGAGATGCGATACATCTGTTCTGACAGTGTAATCTTACTTTTAAGAGATTGCGAAGAAGCATATTTTCATTTTATCCTTTATTGTATTTTTGTTTGTACATGTGCGCCTGGCAGATGTCGGCAGACCAAAAGCATCTTATAAATTTTCAAATTCAGTATGAATACATGCCAGAAGGGAAATAAAATATAGATGCGTGCTGTGTAGGGCTATAAAAAGCTTTACGCTTAGCAGAGATGTTCATTTTTAACAGATAAAGACTGTATGAAAGGATGTGTAACAGTTACAGGGTCATGTAGGTCGTGTGTGTGTGTGTGTGTGTTTGTTTGTATAGAAGAAAGTGCTGGTCACTCTTTTCCATGTAACGCAGTGACTGTCGAGTGCCAAAAATGACTGAAAATTACCATAAAGTGACAAAAGTGCACATGAGTCATGACTGTTTTCTGAAGCCACAGCAAATCTTTCTGTGAGGAAAAGACTGAATTTAAATCATTATTATCTGTGAGTGTCTGTCTGTCTGCTGCAGATCCCTCATATGTGCTCATTCAAACATTGTGTCTGTAATCAGCCTGTCAGATCAGTGACATCAGTGATCTCAAGCTTAATTCTGATTGGTCATCTGGTCACATGATCATTCTTAAACGTTTAGAGTCACAAAAAATTTATTTATCTTGTAAATGGCATTATATTATCTTAAACGAAGAGTGTTTTTTGGTTTGATTATCATGCTTACAAAAAGCTCCTAATTGTTACCGTTGGCTAATTACCATGTAAGATATACTTTCTAAAATACACCTGCCTTCTCAACAGAGACTGTTTGCTTGGGATTTGGACTAACTAAACCCCCTGCTGCGTGTTAATGAACCAAAAACCAGTACAACAGCAGTAAGCTGATACATGAAAAGTGATTTTAAACAATGATTGTTTTCTTTTCATGAGTAATGAAAGTAAAACCTACATGGAACATGAGAGTGTGTCTCGTGACACCTGGAAAACAAGAACGACTTATTGTTTCGTGACAACCTCTAAACATATCAGCACAAACAAGATATTTGATATGCCGTTGAGAGGGATATTTACATCCAGCACAACAGTGTCCATAAATAACCCGTGTTGAAGATATGAGGGTATGACTGTCAAAGCAACAGCATGAAGTCGACAAGACTTGTTTGAATTGCGTCGCAGCGGGCCGTGAATATACATCATCTCACAATCAGTTTTTCTTCACCGCTGCAATACTGCTACCAACAGATAGCTCCCAACATGATATTATGGCACAAAATGAGTAAATAACCAGCTCTACCAGTTATCAGTGTTTATATGTTTCCTAGCAAAAGCGGTTAGGAAGTACCTTCATGAAAAAAAACGTTTTTCCTTTCGTCTTCGTACCTTTCTCTGTGTTAACGTCGGTCTCGCTTTATGGGGACACCAGAGGCTTTGAAATCTTATCTCACACTCATACTGTACTAACCCTCTTTTTATGGACACGGTTATATAAAGAATATCAGTAAGAAGCAGGTTGATTACATATTGTTTCAGAGCATCTATAACTCATCTTCAGAAGGTATTGAAGCTTAGAGGTTCAGAGGGAAGACGTCTCCAAACACATCATTTTAGGTTATGAAAGTAATAATGATAACTTTTCATCCCTGTTCTCTTTAATGCGTGTGTGTCGGCTGTCTTATCACACTCTCGTTGTGATTAGATTCATATATTAGCGTCGGGTTACTGTAATTCACTTTTGATGAGGAGTTATTTTTATCTCATTATGCCCTTGAACAGCCGGCATGTCACATGTACAGCTCCTGGTAACAGTGTGTGTGTTTATAGACACGGCAGCTGCACAGTTCTTTAAAAAGCCATGTTAATCTGACAACCTTTTAACCTTTCAAACTAATATCTATATTTCAGCTCATTGTTAGTTTGTGATGTATTTACTAATGTTAACAAATGTTACTCTTTCTGTGTTACAGTATGTGGTTGAATGTATTTACAGTGTCTACAATGAAGATTACATTTTTGGTTAAACAGTTTGGCATTTGGTTTAACCGTACACTTCCACTTCCTGTGTGTAAATGAATAAATGATTCTTTAGTTTTGATTCTTTTGAGGTGAAGCTGTATTGGGGTTAAATGTTTCCATCGCCGGCAGCCGTCCAGTAATGAAGTCAAACAGCTGCAGACAGACACTTGCAGACATCACAAGGTTTGAATTGGGTTGCTAATGAGAGACGTGAATGTGTCGAGTTTGACAGGGAAATGAGCTCCATCACTGGCCTGCTGTTGTGGGCCGGCTGTGTGCTGTTTATTCGGTCTGTAGGGAAGGAGAGAAGAAACGGAGGAAATGTTTTGTAGATGGACTGCGTCGTGTTGCCTTGCGCTACACGCATTGCCTGAAAATACCGCCGTCGGTTTGCTTTGCTGATCTTTTTAAAATGCAGATTTTCTCGTATGAGTAAACAAGCATTTAGTTTTTATTAACTGCAATGCTGGGCTGCGGTTGTCTAACTTTCCCTGCAATAATTTTGGTATCGTTATTGAGAAAGAAACTGACAACACGCTGAACGCAAACTGAACACAAACACATCAAGCTACGCAAAGCAGTGTCTTGAAATGATCTGCACTGCCCATTTCACTTAAAACTGAGTCTTGTCTGAATATGAACACTAATTTACCATTTATTCTAAAAAAAACTACCTCGCTCCTTTATTGCTCAAAAGACAGCCCTGCAGCTGCGGACGATACCTGCATATATCCATGCAGATTTGATCTGGAATCACAACCACACCAGCTTGTTTAATTTCATGCCTCTGAGCTTTCCATATAGCATTCTGCAAGCTCTGAGCCATGCGTGGGAGGGACAACACCTTCTGGTCCATGTGTTTGTATGTTAGTGTGTTCTGAATGGTGACCGGTAGTTAATATCATGCTGTGAGTCGCTCATCATTGGTCATTTGTGTTCTGCTGGATATTAGAGTTCCTGACTCAGGCAGGCATATCACTGAACCAAAATATCCTGGTGGCTTTTTAGTGCAGTTCAGTGATATCTATTTAAAGATGAAGTGTGTCCTTCTAAAGAGGACGCACAAATTGTTCGTTTTTAATAAAAATAATTTCTATTGAACAAAAATCCTATTGAAATTATTCTTGTGTGGGTTTGATCTGTTTTTAAAATGATGCTTCCTGGAGTTTTCGGCTGTGATGAGAGGATTGCACTGAGTCTATGTCAGCTATCCACTGAAACATCTGTCCATCAGTACGGTAATTTACTGCTGTCTGTCTTACAGCAGCTCTCTTCAGCTGTCATTGGTTAAACCACCTCCCGGCTCACCTCTGTGCTCTGTACTAGACTCTCTGGGATTTTTAGATGTACTCTGACACAATCCAGTGAGCAGGTTAACTCGCACGACCTTTCATTTGGTCTCACTGTATCTGGAGAATTATGCTTCACTCGCTCAGTTTGAGAAAGCAGGTGTCGCTCTGGGCTGTGTCTCGGCCATCACTGAAACTTTACAATTTCTTTGTTGATGTAGCTAGTGTCATGGCGAAGTATTGCCGTGTTTTGATGTGTAGGTCTCGTATTTTAAACTACTATATAACATTTACAAAAATCTTTGCACTGAAATGTATTTTCTAAAAAGTTGCTTTGAATAAATGTGCACCAGGAAAATCACTAAATAAAAAAAAATTAAAAGCATTAATTTGCTTTGCTGCTCTAATGGAGACCTGTCAAAAGCACACCGATTTCTCTGCCAGTTCTCTGGTTTTTGTTAAGCATATTTAGATGCCAGTTCTAATAATTATTTGGCTGTGTTATGACAGTAAACATGTTTGATTTGTACAGGTCTGATATTTTGAAATTCTCTATAACCAGTTGAATCATTAATGTTTGTGCTGATTTATGCTGGTTTGGTGGTTCTGTTTACCAGCGATACCTCATCCTGCACAGCCCGTTTCAGTGAATCTGGTTGACTATGAATGTTTATTGTTATTGAGACACCAGCTAATCCATGCTGGTAACCGGTATCCAAAACACAACATGTGTACTTTCTGCTCTTTTGAGCATGCTTTTATTTTGAAAAGTTCCTGTTAGCTGGGATTCTGCCATCCCAGCTAACAATTTTCATTAAGCAAAAAAAGTGCTAAAAATGTTTTTTGAACGTTCTAGGAATGTTCAGAAATTTTTGTAAATGTTATAATTCTGTTAATGGTTGGTTGGTAAGAAGTTTATGCAAACGTAATCATAATTCTGTCATTTTTTAAAACGTTGCGTCAACAGTTTAAGAAAAACATTTTTACATTGATATACATTGATATATACTGTTAAAAACATTCTACTAATGTTACTGCAAGAACGTTTTTTCATAACTTTGACACTACTTTCAGAGAACGGCAACATTCAGAGAACGTTCCCTGTTAGCTGGGATGTCACCACAGAGATGCTGTTAAAGGCGCTTTTATTTTCAGATCAATAACACAAGAGTTGAACATAAAGGACTTTAGGACAGCTGTGAGATAAGAGTTTTTGTTTTTGCTTTTGTTTCCGAAAATCTCATTGCAAACTGCCTGCAGCATTATCACGGATGAAGCTGCCAGTTGGTACCAACCGCACGACAGCTGTCTTCCATCTTCTATGTCCCTATATGAACCCGTATCTTCTGTTGCAGCATCACGGCCCATTAGAAGACCCAAAGGCAGTGACATGACATGCGATTGGACAAGTTATCAAATGACTGCTATACTTGCCCATTACCTGACAATGGCACAGAGCGCACACAAAGAGCCCATGCCAGGTCCCGGGTGTGTGTGCCAGTTACTAGAGCTTTAGGAAGGTCAGAACAGTGTAGTCACAGAGTGAGTCCTGACTCTGTCCAGTGGGCTAGAAGATAATGGTGTTTTTGACCTTTTGACCCCAATTTTGAATCAAGGGAAAAGAAAGATTTGATGACCAAGGAGCCAGAAACCCCATTATAGAAGAACTATTGATTATTTATATTGATTATTTATTAAATTGATAATTGTAACTGGGCAAAAATAGAATTGTGAATCTTAGAGTGATAATGTGGACATATTCGTGTCTGCTTCACAGAGCAGTTTATATGGGTGGTCTGCTTTAGAAGGAAACATAACATAAACTGAGATGAGTAGATGGATTAGCTCATGGAGACGAATGAGAAGAAAAAGGAAACAGGAGGTTTCAAAGACATTGTAAATAAAAACTCTTGACTCAAAAATTCCCCAAATACACTGAGCTGCAGAATTCAGAAAATCTTTAAATGATGTTCTGAGTGTGTGTGTGCTGAAGGAGGTGAAGTGCATCTTTCTGGCTGGTCAAACGGTAACAGCCTCCTCCGTTTGTTCGCTGTGCGAGCGTTTGATCTTGTTTTCCCAGGCCTCTTTTCTGCTGGTTCTTTTGATTTGGCTCTTTTCGGGGCTGCTTTGAGACCCAGCAGAGATTTGAGAGGATCTGTGTTTGATCTCAACCTAAATCATGGGCCAAGCAAACTGATGGAGTCATTGGTTTCAAAATGGAGAGACCAAACTGCAGGTTTTACCTAAAAGTGCATTTAGACTCAATGTAGATACAGACATACAATAGCTTGATATTTAACTCGGTTCTGTTCTGTTTTCCTCACATCCTCTCATGTCTTTTGTATTCCCACTTGTTTTTCTTGCCTTCCTTGGCTTCTTACTCTTTCATCTTACCTCAGTGATTTCTTTTTATCTTAGATGTTTTCACAAACTTTTCAACAGTATTTGTCAGGAAGGTACACGGTCCAAACCAACAGCCCGGCGCATACGTTCACCCCATAGACTTCCATTGTAAGCGTGTGTCTGTCAGTGCAGTTCTACAAACTGAGGGAAGAGTTTATGAATAATCACATGCCGACTGGGCTGTGTCGTATGAGGGCATATAGAAACATATAGATATAGAGAAACATGTCCGCTGTTTGTGATTTTGATATGATATATAATTTATACCCACAATAGATTTTAAATTCATGAATATTTATTAAATATTAAATAATATTCATAAATATTTTGTTAAAGTTAAACTAAACTATTTAACTATACCTCAATCTTTTTTGAACATGTACTTTAGTTTGAGTTAAATCAGAGACGACTGATGCAAAGGTCATTGGACTGAATGGGTTGATCTTTTTACAGGTTTACCACGCACAGTCGCTGTGTAGTGTCCAAAACAGACCCTGAGGAGGGCAGTTAATAGATGAGGCGAGCGTAGCATTCCAGCGTAGCTGTGGCGCTCTTTTGCCTGTAGCCTAATGGAGCGCAGCAGGGAAACTCATCCTGAGTCACACACTAGCATGAGTACATATGGCATACTGCCACTCACACACACACACACACACGCGCTCAATGCAAACAAACTGACCTCTAAACCCTAAAACAAAAGCACTTGAAATAAAAGCAGAGAGTGAAATATCACACAGCTGATGTTTTACACTCTGAATGCACAGTCGTTCCTCTCCGGCTGGGGATTGAAGATCTGACACTGATGTAGCAGGTTTTGGAGGACCACACTTGTGTATCCCTCGTGGAGATGCTATCTTTAAATAGGTACTGTCTCCTCGCTGCGTATGGATCGAGACCTCTGTCGGTGAGAATGGATGACGGAGGTTTTCACCTGTGCTTTGCTCAGCTTTGTGAATGCGGGGAAACCTTCACAGAGCTACAGCATACTTTGTTAATCTGGTGACAGGTTTAGTCTGTAGAACAAAAGGAGTCGCTTACCTGACTTTGATGCAGTGATACATTGCAGCCAGAAGATGGATAAAGATCTTAATAGTCTTCTGTCCACACAGCAGGAGTTTGTACAAAAGCAGTTCAGTCATTGTTGTCTCCACATTTTATAGCTGTGTTTTTAGTGATGATGTCTGGTAATAATATTTCTCTAAATTATGAGTTATAATTTTAATAATTTTCAAAATGGTAAAACACAAAAAACAGATGAACATTGAATAAGTGCCTGAATATTGTTGAGACTTGAGGGTAAACGATTTCTCGTGCCATCCGGAACACCCTAGCAACCCCATAGCAACGTGCTAACATGCAGAACATCTTTGTGTGATGGCAGTGAGGTCATGTTGCTTTCAAAAGCAAATGCATTTTGTTCTCTGGTAGGATGTTATTGTAGCTAAACATTGTGTTAGCAGTGGAAAGGTCACGGGTTCAAGGTTCAGAACACGCATGCACTGATCAGTTACTGCTTTGGATTAACAACCACAAAATGCACAAAATCTTTTTTTATTAGCATATACCTTTATTATACCCCATGAAATGTTCTAGTTTAATGTATGGTACCTTTTTAATTCCTACCAGAAATAACAAAACTAGACATCTACAGGGTTATGAAACAGCATTATGAAAGGCAACATGTTATGCACCTACACAGACAAGAGTGGCTTTCATTTTCACACTTGCTGAAAACAAGGGTTATCTTTGCGAAGATGCTAATATTTCTTTTGTTACTGTCAAACAGCTAGTCTGCTGTCATGAGCCCAAAATGGGTTTTGAGTGAATTTCATCTTGTTCTTCTGCTTATCTGTTTAATGAAAAACTGCACTGGTTCTTTTTATTCTGCTTGCTTGCTGACTTCTGAATAACCGTGTAGTTTTCCCTCAGTCCTCAACACAAGGACGTTTTGAAGAGCCATTGACGTTTATTTCCAACAATAAACGCCACGGTCAGGGCAAATGAAATAATCATAAATCATGCACCGGTTCTTTGTCATTCAGAACTCTTGAATCTGGTGGTAGTTTTGCGAGCTTTTCAACTCAGCCAGGCGTTAATGGTTCAACATTGTTTTGCAATTAACTGTTGTAAGCTGTATCCAGGAGGGTGGAAATATAGGTGATACTGTCTAACATGGAACGTTCCCAGACTGTTGGCTAGCGTTCTCTCAAAGTTACCAAAAATGTTCTTGCAGTAACCTTTTTAACGTTATATGTCATATACCAAAGGGTTATTTTTAAGTTGTCAGTAGAGCATTTTAAAAACGTTGCAGAATTAAAAAACGCTTTAAGTAATTTCTTGTAACCAAGCAATAATATTAATACAACACCAAAACATCTGGACATAATAAACGTTCATAGATCCTAAATTCAAAATAATATTTTTACTGTTTTTGTTATGTAATTGAAATGTTAAGGAAACATTCTCGCAACCGACAATCAGTTAACTGGGATGTGCCCTCCAGGGCTTTAGTAGGGCTAAAAATGAGTGCTGTTCCAGGAGATTTATTCCTGCACTGGGTGTCTGGCAGACTCTGGGACTCTGCAGTAAATGTGTTTATAGATGGCTGTTCAACTAAAGCCTTTTGTAATGCAGCCTCAGTCCATCACATCAACGAGAAGCATGCTGAAATGTGATGAAATGTGATTTAGCATGCTAATTAGAGATGCTAATTGTTTTTGGCCCTCAGGCTTCGCTGAGTCGCTGTGGAGGATGTTGTGATGTTAGCTCACGTCTCTTCTGAATGTTGCCGTGGGTTAAAAACACAGACTTTGTGCTGCTCTCGATAGAACAGCTGTATTTATGACCTGCTCACCTTCATCACAGGTGGCTGGAGTAAATGATGTGCGCTTGGAGAATTTATGGTAGAATTAAAGTCTTTATTGTGTAATAACACTGACCAGTAGGGCCATGGTTTGGTGCGTTCTAATATGGCGTGACATGTCAAGTTTTTAGCGTCATTTATTCTTTTTATATTCGTCATTCTCCGTATCACTATGTGAAGCAGGATTTGGACCAGTAAGATTGGCTGGGGGCGGAGCTAACCAGCACAATGTAGCCAGAGGTTGTGCCTACCCAGCTAACAGGGATTGTACTCAGAACATTGGCTAACATTTCTCAAGTTACTGTAATGTTTCTGTAGGGAAACATTCTTGCAGTATAAAATGGTTAGTTGGGTAATTTGCTTGCTCTGTAAGCCTCTGATGATACATGCCATAACTACACATCTGATTGCAGAACCCACCTTTCTTTTTGACAGCCATTCAAAGGTATATTCGTAAAACAGCAAAGATTTCATTGGTCTGTTATAGACTGTTTTGTTTTGTTCTGTGGTGCCATCAGCCAATCGGCTTTGTCATGACATCATTTTCTTGATTAGTCAGTCATTTAATTATTTTCTGTAAACATACTTTTTTTGGAAGTTATGAAAAAATCATGGCTAGTTATTTGCAATTCCGTGCATGTACACGTCACACTTCTCGAATGCCCAGCAGGGGTGGAGAGGGGACATCACAGAAAAATGGATCCAATTTTCTAAAAGGCTTGAGGCTTCATTAGCGATTCCCACTAGCAAACAACAAACAAAACAATGTCGGCTTCGAAAGCATCGTTTCTTTAAACAACTAAACGCTAAACTCTCCTGACTGTTTAATTTGACCAGGAGAGGCCGTTCCTGAAATAGCTTGTGTTCAGCTTTGAATAAATTATTCAATTTCATTTTTCTTAATACATAAAGATTTCAGCTGTGCGAATGATTGATGAGGAGTGAATTAATAATTCAGAAATTTGGGAGTCATGGAGAGAGTAATGCCAACTGGACGACAGTTAAAAGAGACAAAAAAGGGACCAGAAAGAAATCTGACAACATTTGAAATGTCTTTGCAGGAAATGGTGCGTACTGAAGAGAGGAAACACGTTTCGTTTTGCTAGAATGAGAAGTACTAAAGCTTTAAACTCACAGGAAATGTGCCTTGATTATTTCTTAACTACAAACAAGCAAATGATCAACATAGGAGGTCTGAAAAAACAATGTGCTCAATGTACATCCCTTCATCTTTAGTAAACATATCATAGATTAAATCTACACTCTAGATTAAATCTAAAATTCATCGAGATCTTTGAACATTAATTGCAAATAAAGTGTTTAAGATTAAAAAAGAAATCTATGGCACACTTTATATAATTACCTAGTTAACAGTCTAATGAGTCTCTGTGGCTAATTAATTTTCTTTCCCTGTATAACAATTATCCACAATGACATGAGATGTGTGTCTCTGCTGCTCCAAAGTCAAGAAAACAGAGGAACAGACTGTAATCAGCTAAAATGCTCAAAACTAAGAGTAAAGATTAAACACGAATGTATCATGTGGTTTTGTACTGAATGCATGCTGAACACTGTTGATAATGTTAAGGGAACTTTTAGAGAACGTTAGCCAAGGAGAATAGCCTGGGGTGTCAGGTCTGAGACTGTTGTTTTCTACATCCTTGTTTAGAGGAGAAATCATTTAAATTGTGAAACCGGAGTCACAAGCACAGATTGTTTAGCAGGAGTTAATACCTATTATTAGCTTAAGTAAGCGCTAGCAGATCTGGGCCTGTTGATGTGTTTCTGCAGTGTGTGTTAACTGCTTTATAGAGCCATGAACACCTGTATTTACTCGCTGATTTGTGTGGGTGTGTGTTTGAAGTATAATCGCTGTGCTTTACCGATACAGAAACCCTGACTGTGTTAATCATATAGCAACTCTGAGCCGACTTCAAACATTTCCATCAGCTTACCTGCGGGGCCCGGGTGCGAATCCATTGTGAGGGCCTGTGGACACACACACACCCCCAGCGCCCTCGTTCAGAACTCCCACACTTGCAGAACTGGTGAACACACACTGCAGGCTAAACTGAGATAGCATAGACGCAGCTCTTACCTTTTATAGTTCACTCCCAGCGTGTGAGTCATTTCTTGAAAGCAGTATTAATGTCTGAAGTGTGAAAATGTTTTTTAAAATGAGTTAAAATATATGATGTAATGTAATGGTATAGTTTTTATATGGCCTTAAGAAGTATGTGTGTGTTTTTTTTAAATATAATTTTTATTTGGGTTCTATTTGTTTTCGTTGTTTAATATCTTTATTATGGGTCTGGTGGTTTCAAGATTTTTGACTCTAGGAAACGTGTTAAAAGAATATTAGAAACAGTCTCACTTGTATTAAAGGATAATCTATAGGTTTATGTTTTGTATTTTCCAGTCACACTAGATAAAATATATAAAAACATTTCAATTAAAAACCTTCGTCTCATATAATGTATCTAATGCTCTTTCAACTTCCAAAAGCCCCAAGTTTGCAAACTGTCTTCTCATAATAAAGTTATCCACCAGTGAACTCCTAAAACACATCTGCCATTTCCTTCTCAGCTGAATCTGTCCATTATGCTAATAACACCCTCCAGCTACACACACACACACACACACAGAACACACACACACACACTCACAGAACACAGCTCACATTTCTATTATTCTCCTTCCCCATCACAGTTCTGGCTTATCACAGTTCTCATAATTACGACTAATTCAAAGATAAGCCAAACGACTGCGATCCAGAGTAATTATGTTGGGAGGGCACATGCCCATCTTCTCCGCCATCACACCAGTCACACAGTGTACACCAGTGGGAGCAGGAAAAAGGTTCTGGGACTAGATGACGTTCCTTTAGGGGAGGTTTTGAGGATGGTACCGTGTTCTCACTGGTGGAGTTGAACTGGATGATGAGGTCTCCAGGGTGCCCGGGAGTTCCAAGCTAACAAGGAACGTTCTCAGAACATTGGCTACAGTTCTCTAAAAGTTCTCTTAAAGTTATCAAAAATGTTCTTGCAGTAGAACTTTTTTATGTTATATATTATATATCTAAAACATTATTCTTAAGTTGTTAGTGGAATGTTTTTAAAACATACCAAAACAGTTATAGAAATAGAACAGAATAAACTTCTTATAATGAAGCAATAATGTTAATGCAACGTCTAGAATTTTCAAAATAACTTTTGCTATGTTTTTGTTACTTAATGGTAACATTATGGAAATGTTCTTACAACCTAAAATTGATAACTGGGTTGAGGCAAGCCAAGGTTAAACCAAGACACTGGCTATTTTTACAATGCTCAAAACCTAACATTACTCTGAAAATATACAAAACCTGCAATATTGTGAGAGACGTTTGTAACATTTTGATTTTCGTGCATGTTATAATTTGATGCGCGTCCATTCTGCAGCCCTGTGCAACAAAATATTACCACCAAGATTAGAATCTAGATGGAAATCTGTGTTTTTCGACAGTGTGGTCAGGCACTCTGTGTTTATTCATTATGACCTGACATTTTCTTTGTGTTTTTAAAATAAATTCTCTCTGAGCATGCGGCTCATCTCCATCTGCTCAGCGGCATTATGCATGCGCAGTCACTATTGTGTTTTAAGATGCAAATGCCTCTGGATTCTTTAAGAGTTCACATGCCTATACTTTGCTCTCATGTCCTCAGTCTTAATGCACACGTACACTGAACAAAGTGCACTGAAGGTCACAGAGTTGAGGCCTAATCTGCTTATTCCAGCCAAGTCTCCATTTTTGTGTTCAGGGATAGTTGTGTTAAAGGGATAGTTCACACAAAAATTAAAATTCTCACCCTCATGTCATTCCATATCTGTATGACTTTATTTGCTTCTGAGGAACACAAAAGATATTTTGAAGTGCGCTGGTAACCAAACCACAGTGGCTCCCATTGACTTTGTATGGACACAAAACCACTGAGACATTTCTCAAAATATCTTTTGTTTGTAAATATACCTATTTTGCTTTATTATAGTAACTTCTGAATCTGTAGTTGTTTTTCCAATTAATTCCTGATTAAATGAAAAGCTAATTTTTTTCAATTGAATATGAAGCTTTTTTGTACACACATCATGGCAGCATACTGTAGGTGTGCCTACCGGGCAGCCACTACCCAACACATTAAATGTGTGAAGAGGGACACGACCATCAGCTAACAGACATTTCTAAGAATACAATTCTGCCACCGTTGCATTGCAAGCTTGGCTCACGGATACCGCGTCTATTTCTGTATGTTTGTTTGGCAGCTGTGCGTCACTTTCATTTGCATCCATAATTCCCTGGCAGCCCGTCGCATCGCTCTGTGCTTGTCGCCTCTTCGTATTCCAGCCCCATCCCAGATGTAACAATTCCTGAGCAGTAATTTGTTTGGAAAGGAGAGTTAATTAGTCCTGGTCTGTAAGTCATGTTGCCCTGGAGTGTTGTTTGTTTATGTGTGTGTGTGTGTTACACGCATTTTTGCGAAAAAGTGAGTCAAAATCTAACATTGTCCAACAAACTTCCAGGAGACTCCCAAACCAAATGATATGTTTTATGTTTTGCTCCAAGCTTCGCCTCCTGAGATATTTTTTAATGATCATGTGTTTAGTTTCCAGTTGGAAACTGATACAGAGCTAAACATTGCCCTCGGCGTGTGTATACGTGTTGCACTAAATACACCTGCGCTGGACTGTGGAGAAACCTTTAATAATGTTCCTGAGAGATTAAAGTACAGCTTTTAAAACTTTGCATAATGTATGCGCATAATATATCCCAAAGCAATCATGGGGAAAAACATCAAGTATTCAGGTATTTTTGAAATAAATTGGCAAAACAAGTTCATTTATGGTATATTAAAGCAATAAGCCCCAAGAAACTGTGCTTGACAGTGAAGTTTGGACAGCGATGAGGCATAGTTAGGCACGGCTCAGAGTTTAGCTGTTGTAAATTCACAGTAAATCACGACTTTGCACGGCTTACTGCTTTAATATACCTGTAACATAGGTTATATAAGGTTTCATAAAATAATCGCACAGCGGTAAAACAATATTGATTCAAAAAACTTTTCTTCCACCAAGCAATGTAGTTCTTCAGAAAACACAGCTGCACAGTCACAGTGGTGTAGTAATACTGATGTAACGCGGTCGCAGGTGTGCTGATCATTTCAGATGGCTCAACCATTTGTACAGCAGTCGTACAAAACACTTTCTATAGGCATAATAAAGAAAGAATAAGAAAGTAGATGAATTTAAATGAAGTTAATTAAAAAAAGACTAAAATAACACAAATTATTTCGTACTTTCAACCAACAGGTTAATTGCCATTTAACTGAGTAACCAAACTACCGCCTGTGGTCACAATATTAATGCTGCTGTTGCCCGTAGGGGCATCACTTATATCAGGCTCATCGGACTAAGTAGCTTCTCAGCAGGAGAGATTTTTAAAACTGACCTCCGTTACTCCCATCTGAAATTAATTACAGGGTAAAATACAGTAACCTGGCCTCACCTCTCTCCAAATGAATCCACTAATTATGAAATCATCTGAATTGTGTGGAAAATGTGGTGGGGCGGTGAGGAGTTCCTGCTGCGTCGTGTTAATTGAAGGGGTGACTGTAAACGAAAACCTCGTGCTCATCTCCTCGAGATCCTCTTCTGTCGTGAACCATTCAAGACATGAAGGGAATACAGAACTGTTACAGACACCCAGCTAACAATTTTAGGTTGTAAGAACATTTCCGTAATGTTTCAGGTTGATATAAAAGTTCAACTGTTTTTTAGACATTTTATTAACGCTATTGTTTTGTTATAAGAACATTATTAAAATGTTTTGTCAATTCTGTAACATTTTTAAAACATTCCACTAACTACTGAAGAATAACGTTTATGATGTGCTTATGATATAACATGAAAAAAGAAATGTTCCACTAATATTTCTGCAAGAACTTTGATAACTTTGAGAGAACTTTTAGAGAACATTAGCCAACTGTCAATCAAGGTGACTTGGGTCATTATAGGTCAAAGCAAAACCCAAAGACATAATAAAACATAAAAACTCAAAGCTTAAGAAAAAAGCTTTTAGGACCAAAGACTGTTGGACAAAAATAAAAAATCTCATGTATCAATCTCAGCTCAGATGGCAGTCCAGCAGACCTCCTACTGACTGTCTGATACATACGGCACACAAAACTGGCGAGCGTTTTCTCGATCTGGCAAGCTCTGCTCTGATTGGCTGGCACAGCCATGAAGTTTTTTTTAATCAGTCTAATCAGTCTGCCTGGAAACAAAATACAAGGTTAATACAATGAGCACTTGTGAGGAGGAACTCATCGCTGGATTTGCCAAAGTTTGCATGCTTTGCCTGGCATCAAATATTTTAAAAATACTTGTTTGAGGTATTTAGAAGCAAATTAACTTGAGCTTATAAGTTACTTTTCTACTTAATACTTTTGGATGGACAGGAATCAGATCACAAATGTGTGTCTTGTTTAATTGGACAGTTCTCAGAATAAGCAACAGTGTGGACTGGACTTCTGCTTAAGGCAGAATAATAACAGAATGTTTAAAACCAGTGAATCGCAAACTTCTTTTGACTCCCACAGGCCAAAATAATATTTGAAGGCCCCACACTCACAGTTTCTACACAACAAAAATAAATGTGGTTATTTATCAATTTATCTGTAATATTTAGTGATTTATCACCGACGATTAAGTATGTAACACCGACGACACCAACGATTCCAAACACAGTCCACTCGGTTTTTAAACGTTTTTTAGTGAGCAAGTAATGAAAATTGTGTTACATTATGTGGTACAAGTGTTACCGGGTTTAATTTGTTTCGAGTGGGTGTTTATATATTTATTTCCCTCCTGTGTTTGTGCCCGTAGGGGGGCGAGGCGGATAATGAAAACGAAATGTGGTCTTTGTGTCACCCACAGGCAGAACTGTATGAGGGCCGTGTCGTCTTTAACTCACTGCCGATGTGTTAAAAACAAATGCTCCAGAGACTCACTGCTTTTACTCAGCAGACTATAATATTATGAGTTCATTTAACAGCTCTGGAGAAAGTCTCTGTGGACTCACACTCAGTAGCATTCATATGTAAATCACAAACCTGCGTCAAACCAGTTTACAGAAAACTCTTATAACCATTCATTTGATGCAGCCTAATTTAAACTGACTACACATCTGAGTTCTTTGCAGTAGACAAAAAGAATTAAGCTCATTTTATGATTAATTTTTAAATATATTTACTAATAAAATATATGTAGACACGGCCAAACAATGAGTAATTTTATGAGATATTTATAAGGGAATATATAGTTATAGTGTAAATGTACATCCTGAGGAAAATATGAGGCAGTGTTTTTGTTTTAAATACTTTAAGTTTAAGTCTATTAGTTTCTATCTATAAGAGGGTCAGGAACTACCCAGCATGCATTGTGTCTCTATCTATATATCCCGCTAACAGTGAACATTTTCAGAATGTTGGCTAATGTTCTCTAAAAGGTCTCTCAAAGTTTAAAAAAATGTTATTGCAGTAACGTTAGCAGAACTTTTTTAATTGCAAATATTTCAAAAACATTTTATAACAATAGTCAGTGAAACGTTTTAAAAATGTTACAGAATAAAAAATTAAATAACATTAAAATTAAATTAAAATAACATTTTTGTTGCTTTTGATACTTAATGGATCTGTTAGGGAATGGAATACGTTAGGGTAGTCAAGATGTATATAACTATATATATATTCAGATCTTGTATAATTGTTCTGTTTGAGATTTATTTTCCTCCGTCATTGTGTCTTAATGTAACAGAATAGATGTACCTGTAATGTGTGCTGCTCATGTGTAGTGTTCATGAACGAGAGCTTCTTTTGAAAAGAGCTCCAGCTGCAGTCAGATCGTGTTTGTTTATCAGCTCATGTCATTACTCCCCATTGAGTTAGTGGCTAATTAACACAATTTCAGCTGTAAACTCATTCATTCACAGCTTCTCCTACTGCTTCTGGCACTGTATCATTTGTGTGCCCTCACAGATTATACTTATGACCGATTCAATATGTTTGTTTTGCTGTGAGAGAGACGCTTCTCTGAAAGGCCTCCGTCCTCACACATAATATGCTGCTTTATGGGTGTGATACAGAGAGTGAGACCCTAAGATAAAAACTGAGATCTCTCCTCTGCAGCGCTCCATTACCAAGCGTGTCCTCTAAGCGGTTTATGCATTTCACACAATAGTTTGCTCGCTGCTTCAGCTCGTCTGTTGAGTGTCACGGCTTATGTAAGGGGAAAGGCTTTATTTTGCATCATTTGTAGTGCATGGCAGCAGTAAAACAGCTATCTGTCCTTCTGTCTCGCTCAGTGTATATGTGGGCCAAATGTCCCACATATACACGGGGGTATACAGGATGGTAAAAGTTAC
Source organism: Botia kubotai (assembly GCA_036877585.1). Classification (NCBI taxonomy): domain Eukaryota; kingdom Metazoa; phylum Chordata; class Actinopteri; order Cypriniformes; family Botiidae; genus Botia; species Botia kubotai. The sequence continues at coordinate 13,365 of JAZGTI010000736.1, read as the reverse complement.
ACATCCATAAATTGCGGAGACCAGCCAGCGGTCCCCACGGGGGAAATTAATTATTAAACATACTAAATTATGTATTGTTTAATGTAAAAATCCAAAAAGATTTCTGTAAAGGTTAGGGGATAGAATATAAAGTTTGTACAGTATAGTACAGTGTACAGTCACTAAGTCTATGGGAAGTCCCCGCAAAGCATAGACACGGTGTGTGTGTATATGCATGCCATAGAAATAACATACAAAGGTAGAATGGTCTGATCTAATCAACCACAATTGGGTAAAATATGGAAAACTCAACCACTGGGTTAAATTATAAATTATTTTAATTTGTGCATGTTTCACCCAATATGGATTGAAACAACCCAGCATTTTTAAAATGCAGTGTTTGCAACAGCAAGGTCATGGGTTCGATTCCTAGGGAACATACATACAATGTATATATTGATAAAATGTATATATTGAATGCACGCTTTGTATAAATGTGCAAAATGCATAAATATAATATTACTGTACACTGTATCGACCTGGGATGGGCACCAGTGTGTCATGGTCAGGAAGTCATAATTTGACTGACACGGGTAACATTTAAAACACCCGTATGGACCAAAACTAAATCTCCAAACACATCTGTTAAGAGACTGAAGTTACTGACAGCCTCTGCAGTGACACAGTAAGAGCTCAGAGCTGGATTCTGCTCAGAACATGGCTGTGTCATTAGCTCGTTCCTCTGAGAAGATCCACCAGCATGATTCCTCCTTAATTAGCACAAAGGCATCGCCGCTGTGACTGACAGAATAATGAGCGGCCATCCTCAAGGTCCTGATTAAGGTCTCTGTGTCCTCAATGATCCTCTATTCTCACAGAAGACTACGGCTTTGTGTCAGACTCAAGTGACCTGTCCACTGCTGCAGCCCTCTAAGGCAGCTACTGAAACGCAAACTTTTAAGTGATGTGCTGTTCCTTAAGTAAAGTGAATGTTCTTAAAGCTGCAATCTGTATCTTTTTTGGGTTAAAAGTAAACAAAAAACAGTTATTGAGCAAGTACGTGACAGACAGTGTTTATGATTTATAATTTCCCAGGACAATTTTATTTGACTTTAACACAAAAAAGTATCTTAAAATAACCTGCAGTTTTATGTTTTAAACACAGATAGTGATAGAGAGGTGAAAGTTACAGATTTAAGCAGCTGCAAGAGAGTGCTTTGTGGAAACCAAAGGAATAGAAGTCCCACCTTTCAGTTAAAAGAGCCTGACCAATCAGCTTGTTGATTACCTGACCAATCAGCTTGCTGGTAAAAGCACCGCCTCGTTTTCATTGAACGCTTATTAAGTGGACCAAGCTTACAAATGTGTTTATAGCTGTATTTAAGTTAAAATTGTAAAAAACGTTTGTTTTATTGTTAATTTAAAGTTTAAATACTTCACACATTTCTCTTGAAGAAAAGATGAGAGAGAATATTTTAGTTAAATTGAGCTTTCTTCATGTTCATACATTAGCAAGATGCTAGCTTTAGCTGTATATGAATTGTATTGTGCACCCCGCGGCATCAGATTATATATAGAAGATAAATGTACCGATACAATGATATGATAAAATGATACAAATGTCTGATGGTAAAATAAATGAAATAAAAATGGATAATTATTTACAGCTATGAAAGGTCCTTGTACAGTACACTAGATTACCTGTAGCTGATGTAGTGGAGCCCCGCGTTAGCAACAGCAAGGTCATGGGTTCGATTTCCAGGGAACACACAGTGATAAATGCCAAGTACATGTACACACGTCACTTTGGACTAAAGAATCTGCAAAACAAGTGAATGTGTTTGCGATTTGTAATCTAATTATGTTAATGAAATGTTTCTGAGCAGAACCCCTAATGTTTGTGATAAAGACAGCATTGTTGATGAGCAGTGTAACTGTGTGCTGTTTTTAATAGACATGTGATTAATCGCATTGCATCAGTGGTTCGGTAATGCATTGGGCAGGGATTTCCTAAACTCTGCCCACATTCATAGTGAGAAGACAGCATGGCGCTGGGTAACAGGGCCTGGCAAGGCTGGATACAATTTGGGCATGTCGCGCACCCACAGATGGTTGGACGGCACGAGCCCTACAGAGCTGGCACACAGGACAGCTCCATGTTTTGATGCTTGACAGAATGAATAACAACCCAGTCCCCTCTGATTGTATGTTCTTCTTTACTGTATAAAAATATGTTGACGGTACTGTGGTACAATGAGATATCGGAGGTTTTATCATAATGTATTTTATCATAAAGTATGAATTGATCTGACCTACACATCATTCCAACCCCGCGCCCTCCACACACATTTGGAACGATCAGTGTCGCATAATATGTTGAAAATGTAGATTTGTGTTGATCTGTTGTATTTAGGAATGCTTTAAGACGGTAGGGCTAACTGTTAAAAGACAGAGACGACAAAAGACAATTTGTGTTCCTTAAACAACTGGGTCTCGAAAATTCTTTTAAAATTACATTTATGTCATTCTCAGATGTGGTACCATGATGTATATCATAAAACCAGTTTCTTAAGACTAATCCACCAAATATCAACAAACACTGACAAAATAATAGAAATCTTAATAGAATGTCGGTGTTTGTTGGTGTTTGTTAGAACAGTGTGAATTAGCTTTTATGTTAAACTCATGTTATTTCAAACCGATGACTTCATTTTTTAAGATATTTTGAGAAATGTCTCCGTGGCCACTGTTGTTTGGCTACCAACGTACCTCAAAATATCTTCTTTTGTCAAACAAAAAGTCTTACAGGTTTGGGATGACATGAAAATGAGTACATTTGAATTTTCAGTGTTATTAATTTGATGAAATATTGCATATCAGTGTACTCTTCTATGTCAGCTCAGAGCACTACAGAGTAGATTCAGGAGCTTCATCACTGCGGTTGGCATGATGGTAATATACAGCAGCTGGTTGTGTTCACTAATGCGTCACCATCAGTTGTGTTTTGGCTCCGTGGTAAGTGATGTGTCTTGGATTTGCTGGGCCACACAGGCTGTGTACAGCAGAGTCTCCATGTGGCGTCTTACACTGAGAGAAGTGAAATGAATGGCAGGTGCCGGCGTTTACTCCCAGCATGACTGCTGTTGGCAGAAGATGGACACAGTCTCCCCACTGCTGTCCAAGCTGCTTCTGTTTCTCACACACGGACAGAGAGACTGTTTGTAAGCCCTTTCCCCCGTCAGTAAATTAATCTAGATCGACAGCAACCCAGCTAACAATTCTAGGTTGTAAGAATGTTTTCCTAACATTACCATCCAGTAACAAAAATGCTAAAAACTTTATTCTGAATGTTTTAGGAACATTAACCAATTTTCAGAGAACATTCGCTGTTAGCTGAGAACCACAGACAGAGCGCTGAGATCAACAGTGCAGTAGAAAAATTGTGTTCTCATTATTTTTGTTGCTGTGTCTTTACTCGCCTTAACTGCTGTAAAATTACTGCAACTGCTTGGAATTGTCTGGAAAACAAATAGAAATAGAGGGTCAAAAATACAGAAAGAAACGACCAATAGGAATTCAGTATGAAAATATCATAGTGACAGATGATGTGTTTTGCAGTCACGTTTTAGAGCTGGAATTATCGATTTACTGTTCCAGATTTGTCAGTGAAATAGTTGTTACAGCAAGATGTCTCTGCTTATATCGAGGTTTTACAAAAGGATTTGAGGATTTTGGTATAAACCTGTTTTTAAAGGATCTTTTTGGGACATGATCTTGGTCTGTGGTCATCTGTGTGTCTATAGTTTATGGGTTGGGAGATGTTTCACATTTATAAGATGGAGGCCACTCTAATTTTCAGATCAAATAGATGGGCCTCATTCCAAACTCCAACCACTGAACATCTCTCCACCACCAAACACCACACTTGATATAAAGACTCCACACAGAGAGATAATCCTGGAGTTCTTCATCTGGCTGGAGCTGAAAGTCTGGTCAGATGGAGATTTGTCAAGAACTGTTTCTCCAGGAACTCCAGGCCACTAAGTGATGATGTCATCCACCAGGCAACTAGGTTTTTCCTGAGGTCTCGGTTTAGCTTTGAATCTGTGAGATGATGAGGAGAAATCTGAGCTTACAGCTCCTCAACACAATCTGTTGTGCTTCTTTGCCTGACTGGTCAGCGTCTCGGTGTATTTCACTGAAGTCTGCAGCACTGGTGTCAGTCTTCATGCTCAATCATGAAGTGGCGCAGCTTTCCAGGCAGAGGCTTAGCATTTATTTTGGCTTGAAGGTCATACCGGCAGATCCACATGGAGATGCTAAAGTGGTTCTCAGCCAGAGACCAGAGATGTGTGAGGTGTGAGCTGTAAAACACTCGCCTGCTCAGCTCTCAGGTTTAGTGAATATCTCAACACTTTACCCTCTTGCCACCTTTATATGAGTTTATTCTCTAAGGCTGTTTTCACACTAGGTTCCATTATATCCTCTCTCTCTCTCTCTCTCTCTCTCTCTTCCCACGCAGGTCTTCCTCACATTGTGTTATTAGGTTCGTACCACAATAGGCTTCAACGGTATCAACATAACCATCTCTGTGAATAAGTGACTCAGGACGAAATATCTCTGATATGCTGTTTTACTTTATTATTTTTGTCTTTATGCGGGTTATAATTCCTCAGATTGTCTGTTATTTAAGCGATGAGGTATGACAGGCTGTGTTGGGAACATAATTATGGCTGAAGTGAGTTGTTAGGAAGTGTGTGGAGATGGAATAAGGACAAAAAAATTAAAGACACATAATAAAAATAATATAGCACAGTTGAAGGTGCAGTGAGTGATTTTTGAGAAACACTATAAATATTTTAATAGTCTCTCAAAAAACAGACATGCTAAACAACATGAGTAATGACCAACAGCTGATGGACATGCACCCTGTTGCCGATTGGCTACGAGAGTATTACAGCATGGATTGGACTGATTCATTTTGTTTTTATTTTCTGCTACACAGCCAAGATTGTGTGCAACCAAAGGTTTACTTTTAAAAAGGGCACACAGAACAGACATCAAGCAACTATTCACAAAATTTGTTTTGAATATAAAAAAAGCTCGCAATAACTACATTGAGGAAAAGCTTTAAATTAGACAATGTTTGAGTGTGAAACGGTTTGTAATTGTCAACTGACAAGATTTTGCCAGCAAATTAAGAAGATTGAGAGATCGTCTAAACAGCACACAATCTGAAGTAATGCTGTGTAAATGAGTGGCTGGTAAGATGGGCTAGTGCAGTCCAGCCCCGCTGTGCTGATGCCTCTGTGAGCTATCAGTGTGTCTGCTTGCGGGACTCATTATACTGGTGAGATTTTCTTTGGCTTCATTCTCTTTCTCAGGTCGAAGTGTGGAATGTTTTCTAGTTAAGTGGTAGAAGAGAAGAGCCATCTATCTACTAGTGCTCCCCTTAGTTGTTTAAAAATTACATTTTCAAAGAACCCATAAACCTAGGTTCTACAGCAGGGGTCTCCTACCTTTTTGTAAATGAGGACTACCTGAAGTGATACAAAAATCTTGTTGGACATACTAATCCTGTTTATGTCATAACGTATGTAAACATTTAAATATTTAAAACGATTATTTAAAGGTGCTTCATGTGCTACAGATGAATCGTTTCGGAAAGATTGTTCCATAAAGAACCTTGAACTTCCATAGAACTTTCTCTTTCACCAAAGGTTGTTTGTAGTGGAAAAAGGTTCTTTAAACTATAAAAAATAAGAAAGACACCGTTCTTCTATGAACCTTTGGCTGAATGGTTCTTTAAGAGACCAAAAATAGTTCTTTTGTGGCATGGCTGTACAGAACCTTGTGATATTTTTATAAGTGTACATGCAGTTAGATGTACATGTTTCTCTTTCAGAGGAAACTAGTAACCTCTGTTGCCTCTGGTTGTAAGCATGTGAAGAACTGAGGGGTGGTTTATGTTATGAGGGTTAGTCAGTAGATGAATGATGGTTGGTTAACAGGGTCATGTAGAGGTGTTCTGGATGGCTTGACACCACAGATGGCCTGTTTACTACAGACTCTGTCTGTTCACACTGTTTTCCTCAGCTGTTAATTAGTTGCTTAATTACAGGAGATGTGACACACAGAATAAATAAAATTATAATATATTCAGTGTCATGATATATTTATTGGGCTAATAAAAATAAACACAGACTGGAGGGTATTCATGCTAATGGTTTATATTATCGTCTCTAAGTATGCCCACACCAAACAGTTTTATAATAAAAATGATTTCACTGTAAGCTTAGTCACATGCAAATTATATTCCCTCCGCACAAATACAGTACAGTACAGTTGTAAAACAAAGATACGCTAAACATCTATCTATCTGTCTAATCTAATTGGATAATATGATTAGTTGATTGCCCATTGATGCAGCTTCCATGACTGTCTGTCTATCTGTCTGACTGTCTATCTATCCTAAAAAACTGCTGTTAAATTTGAAATTCAAAGCGAGTTTGGGTTATATTGGGTTTTGTTTAAGCTGTGTTTAGTTATTTTAACATCATTCATGTGTTCCGTGTATTTGAGTCTGCTCACACACTGCAGTATGTGTTTAGTGAAAAACAGTCGTCTGTTTTCTGTCTGTGTGTTTCGTTTGATGCTGGTCTGTCAGCTTCACGCTTCAATGTCACTTTATGACTCTCAGTTTTGGCTTGAGATCCAAACTGCTATTAGTTGAGTTAGTAATGAAATCAGGAGAGGAAAGTAAAACGGTACGACGCTCAATGTGTGTGTGGTAATTTAAATCATTAATGCACAGACGCATCTGGAGCCAGTTCAAAGAAGGAAGTGAGAAAAGCCGTCGACAGCTTTTGGCAATGAGACGCCTGGTTCACCTTCTCACTGTCATGTTGTCATTGTTTTCTACATCCTTTATTGTCCTTTACACAAAGATTTGGAAATGACAAAGCGTATAGTTGTTAACATTACGCTTCTCAACGAGGGCTCGGGGACCCAGGAGCCTCAACAAACTTCCGGGGGATCTT